>JAOEHY010023855.1:0-14782 GCA_025447955.1 Psilopsiagon aurifrons
CAAGATCTGGACTTTGATATCATGCAGTTATGGAAAAGAACTCCTAGGGAGCAGGTTCAACTTTAAGTTCTTGGATCATTTTAAAGGTCACCCTTGTCTGTGTAATAAAACAGATCTCAAGGTAGGAAATGCAAAACATCCTTTGGAGCATCGATCAATGTTTACACTGGTTTAGGGAATGTTAGCTACTTCATCAATTTCAACTACTGATGATGTCACTGGTCAGCTGTTACAGGCTGGGTGTAACAGGAGTGGAAAGAAACTTCTGAGAACACTCCATTTGTGATCAGGCTTTCACATCACTTGGCAGCTTAAGGTTTCCCCTTTTGCAAACATCAGAAGAAAGCTGATTTTCAAGTAATGCTGAACCCATCCTTTCTCACTGGAGACTACAATTAACTGCATACAGCTGTGTCTTATACCGATTATCAGTCTGGGGCAGAGGTGTATGAGGAAAGCTGGATTCAGTATACATTCCAGTATACAGCTGGATTCAGTATACATACAGCTCAGTATAATCTGTATATCTCGGGGAAAGGCAGTCCCTACAGTACAGGCTATCAAAGTGTTAATCCAGGATATAGTATACTGTAGTTTTAAACAACTATCTATCTAATCAGAAGAACCAAATTAATTCTGTGTTTCTTTTCTCCTGGAGTACACCTCCACACATGAGCCTATCAATGCTTTGACAAGATTAACAAAAGCCTGAAGTAAACTTGTGCCACAGATGAGTGAGAAAACTGTAGCTGAAATCTCTGAGTCGGATCCTGTACAAAGGATCCTCGTGAAGGAAAATTATGTCTCTGTCATGTCAACTTAAACATTGGGCATGAAGTGTGCCTCTGCACTTCATGAAAATTCAAGTTCTGATGTGTCATGACTTATTCAGCTGTATTGGCTGCCTACAATGATAAACCACAGCAGCAGAACTATATTTGTGCCTCAAGAATAAATTTGTACCATGACCCCAGAATACACTGAAGATTACAAACCAAAACCTCTTTTTTTTTTTTTTTTTTTTTCCTGTTAATTAAAACAACTGTACACCGATACATTGTTGCTACATGGGATGGACTAAGGAAACATCTCATGAATACCAAGGGCACAGTTTTCTATGAAGAGATCTGATAAGTGAGGAGATGCACCTAAAATACGCATAGAATCTCTTCTTCTGTGCTTCTCACTTGCTTTCAGTTTTATCTGCAATTTGGAGATGGTTATTTTATGTGCTGCTTCAAATAATTGGTAAACTTTTGCTATAGAATAAACTTTTCAAATAAAAGTAAATAACCCATATTCATAGAATCATAGACTAGTTAGGGTTGGAAAGGACCAATATTCATTAATTGCGATCCATTGTGTGTGATTTTTTTGTGTTAGGGTTTTTTTGGTGGTGGTGGTGGTGGTGTGGTGACACTAAGTCAGGTGCTAGAGTCCTATGTTTTACATAATGAAGTATGCCTAGCAGTTCATTACTTCTGTGATCTGACTCAGATTTCCATAGCCCTCAGTATCTTAATGCAAACGGCTAATTCTTTAAGCACTGTAGTTCAGTTCATCCTTGTTATTTTTAGAAACAATTTGTCATCTATTAATACAATGTGGAAATGCATTTTAATTGCCTTACATAACTTTATAACAGAGTGCTTTGTCCTCTTTTTTTTAGACTTAGCAGCATCAAGCTTATATTGCAAAAATTTTTCATTAAAACCTCTTTTAGTATACACACATTGGGCTGGCTGGCTCCCTCCACTAAGCAGAAAGAGAAAGAGGAAAAGGCTTCTTGTCAGTGCTTGACAGGCACAGTCTATTGATTGTTTTTGTTTAATCCAGGGTAGTGCTGCTTTAATAGAAATATACAATAGCTCAGGCTTCTTTATAACTTTCTGATAAAACTAGAAGGTTAAAAGACTTGATAATCCTGTTGTTAGTCTGTGGGAAAGCTGGAGGTTTTTTTAGACTAGGGAGACCTTTATCTAGTCTTTTTTTTATGTTCAGACTCATGCTTTCAATACAGCAGTAGAAAGTAAAAACAGTGAATTATTCACAGTCTCAGAAGATGTAGGACAAGGATCAGTGACCTGAGGCTAAGGAAGGAAGTGTTTAGGCTAGACACTAAGAAAAGGTTTTGAAATGCATGGAGCAAATGGCTAAACTCCTGAGGGAGACTGTGAAAGCTACATTAATGTAGCTATTGGAGGTCAGCTAGGACGATAGCAGGTAGCAGGAGGTTGCACATAACAAAGAAGTTTTCTCATAACTTGGTTCCCTGCTTTCACAACTCTATTATGCTGCTTTTTGACTCTTATATGCAGATTGACAGGCACAGATGCCTACTTTTTCAGGACTGCCTGCCACACAATCAGCTTGCCTTTTCACGCAAAGCTGACTCTGCTACAATATATAAAAAAGAATGGCTTCAGCATGAAGCTTCTTACAGTGTTGAATCTTATATTTCACTCTAAAAGCACATATTGGCAATCACAATTCATATGTGAGGTTAATGCATATAACTATTTTTCTTTGTGTGAAACCAGATTTGAAGGTGGCAAACTGTTCTGGAGTGGTAATGAAGCTGCGAGTGCTGACTCACTTTCTCACTCAAGCCTATCTTTGGGTGCTGCAATGATAAGTGCTGCATACTTAAGACATCCAGCTGGGAGCTCTAGCATATGAATAATCAGAAAAAAGTTTGCTGAAGAGGGCAAGTCAGAGCAAGAACCTAACTTGGGTGCCATGAATACCTTCTCTAAAAGCTGTTAAGGTTAATCTTGGTGTGTGGTGTCAAAAAGAGCTGTAAATTAGCTTTATGATAGCTGTTTCTATGTGGTTTGTATTTTGAATACTTTAAAAGATTCTTATTTTGTTCTGTGAAGGTAAAGTTATCACGAACACAGAATCAAAGAATCACAGAATAACTTGGGTTGGAAGGTAGCTTCACCTAGTTCCAACCCCCTGGCCATTGGCAGGGACACCTTCTTCTAGACTAGGCTGCTCAAAGCCCCATCCAACTTGGTCTATCTCAACATAATTTTGAGAACAGTATTAAAGAAAGGAGAGAACTTTAGACTCATTTGGTTGGTAAGATTTTTTTCTAGTATAGGAGAGATCTTTCAGTGTGGGCCTGCATCTTACTAACAGTGGATTCCGGATGAGCCAGATCTATGATCCAGGCCTCTATGAGGGCATTGAAGGTCACCTTGGGCCCCAGCAAGAAGGAAGAGGAACGGCTGAAGCAGCAAGTAAACAGGATGTTGTGACTTGAGACCCGGATCTGGGTTGTACCAGACATAAATATGAAGGGGCAATCAGAATCTGTAAAAGGGAATGTGGATGGTGCATGCAATCAATTACAGTTTGCATGATCATGTAAAGGGGAGGAGTTTTGTTATATAAGGTGAACTTTGCAAACAATAAATGGCTTCTGCTTGATTCACGTTGAATTGCGTGAAGGAGTCCGTAATTTCTTCCCACATTTCAATGTTTCCTAAAAATTGTCAGAAGCTGTATTACTTGAGTCCTTTCTGTCAGTTTTTCCTATATTTGTATTTCTTCAGAAAGAATGCATTAACTGCCATTTTTTAATAATGTACTTTATCCACAAGCTTTCCTTCCTAAAGGTTAGTTTGGGGTTCCTCCTCTGATTTTATTGATCACTGATTGACTAGATGTTTATGAACCCTGCTCCAAAATAAGAGCTGCAAACTGGTGTTATGTAGTATGTACAGTATAGATTTAACTCGCTTTCCACACATTTCCTTGACTTTCAAGCACAACAGCTACAAATTGCATTTGCGGGATAAAATATATCAGTAATTCAGAATCTTTGCACCAGATTTTGTGGCTCATCTGCCATATGGAGAAATGTTAAATGAAGAGGTTAAGTCAGGAACATTTGTATAATTTTCATATATTTCATAGCTAAAACAACTTTCATACTGTGCAGTTGATGTATTAATCATCTAGTACTATGTCTGCTGTAGAAACACTGAACCAAGTAAACTTCAGAGGGGGAACAAATTTAGCATGTGCTGAATTTTAATTGGTATGGTGTCATTTCTTGATTTCGTAGTTCTACCTATTTATAGAAGCATCTGATTGCACACCACAGGAACATTTCATGGCAAAGCACTTCAGGATATTTCAGCGTGATGCCCACTGATTTTCTTCGTGATAGGGAATAAGTGAACAAATATACTATAACATTGTCAGAGTATGCTATTTAAACAAAAGTTAGCAACGAGCCAGGACCAACTGTTTGGACTTTGCAACAACTAGAAAGCAGAGTTACAACATCAAGACTTAGGCTGACCTACTCAATTTATTTCTATCTCTTGACATCCTGTCTCCAATTCCCTTTTGAATGTCAAAAATTCCCTAACCTATATGTGTGCAATAGTTGAATTGAAAGTGTAAATACATGCTAATCACTTGAATATTATTGAATTATGTGTACGAGATGAGGGGTGCTAAAACAGTATAGCTTGAGTATGTTCTTGGACACTAAAGAGGCTTGTGAAGAGAAAGAAAAGACAGACCAAAGCTGACAACATGGGAAGGGTTGGTAAAGAATTTATGTATCTACTTAAACCTGTATAGTCATATGTAATTAATTGCTGTCATGGCTACAGCTGTAGCAGTCATTTTTCTCCTTCTTAGGAGGGCACTCTGTGCTCTTAATATTTCAACAGCAAGGAGGGGAGTGAGAGAGCAGCTGAGTGGTTCTGAGTTAACAGCTGGGTTTAAATCATGACTTGCATGTTCTTTGTGGATTATATTGGGGTTTCTTTCAAACTTGCTTTGAGCAGTTAAAAAAAAAAAAAGAAAAAAAAAGAAAAAAATAAAAAAAAGAAATAAGGAAAAAAAATAAAGAAAAAAAGAAAAAAATAAGAAAAAGAAATAAAGAAAAAAAAGAGAAAGTGATGTTTGTCCTTATTTGCTGAACCCGGACAATATAAAGAAATGAAGTAGCAAGAAAACCAACAGACACACACATATATTTCCAAAGTTCTTCCTAACAAAGCCTAAAATTCCTCAATTGTAAACCAGCAGTAGGTTCTGGTATAATGTTTCCATGCTCTGCCTAAGTAAATTGTCACTTTATCAGTGTCCATAAGTGCTTTAAAACACTGCTTTCATTCTTACACTCCTGCTAGCTGTCATTGTCTTCTATGCTTCACTATTCATTCTCAGTTTGGTGGTATTACACAGTTCTTTACCCTCTCCCTAGGGGAATCAGAGGGCTTGAAATATGTAAACCAGCTTACCCAACATTCCTTTATTAACTGACTCTACCTCACTCAGGTAAAGACATATAAATAGCAGCACTCTGTAGTGTTCTTCAGGATAATGACTGAAGAGCCTGTGGCAATATGAAGCACATTAACAACTGTACAGTTCAGTCACAGATTTTTAAAAATCTGCAACATATTTGTCTTTTTAGATTTAATCTAATTCCTAATTCTCAAAGGTGATTTTTAAAAACTTCCCTTTACGAAGGACATGAAGGTTAAGCAAATAAATGTGTTTTATTAAAATATTTGGCATTAGATACAGGGTTGCAAGGATAAAATTGGAAGAAAAAATTCTATGGAGGATGAGCTCACACTTGTTGGAAGACTAAGTCTTGCCTTGCTCATGAAACACATTTCAATAAAGTTTCTTATTTTTATTGTTAGCTGGTCCAAGGTACAAATTTTTTATGAGTTGTTGACACATTATTTGGAATAAATATGTCCAAATGTAGAGAGTATACAAATGATTTACTGACTAGAGGTGGGGGAAAGTCTTTTATTGTCAACTATATTTTTTCCACTGAATGAAAAAGAACAATTGGGGAAAAATTAATTAGTTCCTATTAAGACTAATTTATGTACATAAATTTTGAATGCAGTAAGAATGCATGTTGCATTCAGCTTGAAGAAAAATTATTTATCACTTTTAGCAAATTATTTCATGTGCTTGGAAGTTTTATTTGTTAAACTTTATTATCAGCTTGTTTCTTGTTTTAGAGCACTAGACATTTGACTGTGGGATGATATATGATAACAGAATAAGTGAGGCACTGAAAGAGTTAATATCCAAGAAATGGAAGAGAAGGAGGAAAGCAAGTTGTTCACCTGATTAAAAAGCTGTTAATTGTTTTAATTAGTGTTCCGGGACACATTAAGAGAAATTCCTACTCTGTATGAGATTTCTGAATATTCTACTGGATTTTATATCCCCTCCACTTATGATAAAAGACTGGAGATAACTGCATAAAAGTCAAACATCATCGATTTATTCCAGGTAAGGTTTGGGTCCCTTCTTGAATTTAGTATGAAAGGCCACCGAAGAGTGTAAAATCCACTTCTGACTCAGTTTTACTTTCCCTAATCCCTGATATTCTCCACATACTGAGTATTGCTTTTTCAGTATCCTCATGTTTTCTTCCCTTTTTCCTGCTATTTTGTGCTCACTTCAGCCTTTATTCTCTGCAACTGCAACTCCTTGTCTTTCTCCAAACCTCTCCACCTATTTGTATTCTCTATCCTTCCATGTCAATATTTTTTAGTTTGTTGTTAGTGCAACCCTTCAGCCTGATGTGCTACCTCAACCGTTTTCAAACCTCTTAAACTCACTGGAGGAGACTGCGATCAAAGCAAATGAGAGAACATATGGAAAGGCATTTATGATTTCTTTTTTACTTTCTGCTCCCCTGCCTTGCGTCTGTGTCCTCTGCCACTCAGCCTGCTGACTCTCTGACTGGTTTAATCTGACTTCTTTCACAGCTAAGCATAACATCGAATGCTCTCCATCATTTAATACCTGTAACGGTGCAGGACATCTCCATTAAAAATGCACCAGTAGAAACGAAACCAAATGGAATTGATTTGCTTGCAATGTAATGGGTTTCCCTTGGGCCATATAGTATAATTTTGTTGTCAATATATCCCTGGTTTTCTTTCCTTATCTCTAAAGGAATTTAAAGTATTTCTTGAAATAAATTAGGAAATAGCTACACAGGTAAGGCAATATTCAAAACCAGAGAAGCCACTGAAAGCGGCGGTAATATTGCAGTAATTAATCTAGCATGGTTATTCTGGCATACAGAATTTACATATCTATTTTCCATGCCTATTTTTACACACTCCAGCAGTTTCTCAGTTTCTTCAGTTTTATCTGACCTCTGAAATCTGATGGATCTTTGATGCTCCATTAATATAATTGGTTTGTGAAATCTCAATCCAGACCTGCTCTGAAATTTTGATAAGAGATAATAATTTAGAGGTATAAGTCACTACGTTGACAGCGGATACACAAACAGAGTAAGAAATTATTGAGGCTTTTATCCATATTAAAGTTTACCAAGTATGGAATGAGTTTTTTCTTCAAGATCCCATTCTAATCTAGCTCACCAGAACATAATAGAACATGGCTTTCATGTAACTAAATTTTACGTTTTTATTCTCAGTGAGGACAGTTATGAAGACCTATATTCAGCTATGCAGTTTTCTTGACAGGGCTGTTTAGTTTTGGACATGGCATATTGTGATTTTGCCCCTAAAAATTCTACAGCATTCTATGGGATAACTCACTACAGTGAAACAGCTCAGGAAATATTTTGATCTGAATCCTAGAAACTTGTCCCTGAATGAAGAGGTACTATGGAACACAAACGGAAACTTTGCTGTTGATCTTTTATTCTGATGTTGAACTTCCGATGTTACTTCTTTCTGCTTCTGGTCAGGAAAACAGAGTACATATAAAGATGAAATTGGACCAACTATTTTCCTCCAGTGAAGACCTCCAGGTCTTTTCTCCAGAGAAAGAGGGAGAGGGATTATGCGCGAACACAGCCTTTTTTGGGAGTAATGTGCTGCCACTATCATGGCTCATTAAGACAGAATTATTGTTCATAAAGTTTGTCCTATCCTATCAGCTTTAACATACCCATTTCAAGGATTTCATGTCAATGAAATTCCTCATAATTTATTTTGTGTAAAATCCATAAGAAGCAATTTTTACTGAAATCTTACAGACTTTTTACACTTCTCTGTGAAAGGATAATCCCTACAGAAAAACAAATCAGAAATGATCTTTTTCTACATGCGCACAATGAAACCTTATTTTTTTAATTATATGTCTCATAGTCTCATTTTCTAAATAAGTATAAAACATAGGGTTTGACTAATACAAAGCAAATATGCAAAGGCCAGAGGTCAGAATTAAAGAGACACTGAGGCATTTCAAAACTTTGGCGCTGAAAAGTGCTTTGGAAACCTTAGATTTCCCTTTTCATGAGCTTTCACATCTAATTCCCACCTTCTTTGATTTTATTTTTTTTTATATATATTACATAGTTTAAGGAAGCTGTATAGTGCTACTGTACACAAGAAAAGAAGGTACAGCTTTAATAAGCTCCATCTTCTTTTGGGACATAGTGTCATTTTATTCAGTTGAGTAGACAAATCAGATACAAGTTGTAGAAACAGCTAATGAAAACCTGGAATTAAAAAAAATACTACAGAGAGTTTCTGGAGCAGACTGAATCAGAAAATGCGTAAAAAAATTAATGCTGACATTTAATGTTTTGATTAATAGTAGAATTCAGAATAATTAAACATTCCATTGAGAAATGTGATCTAAATTAAATCTTCATCAAAATGAAATGCTTGCTAGGACAAATAGAGACCCAGAATTTCACCTGCAAAAATGTAATTACTTCATCAGGATTGCTTCTTAACTTCTATTTAGTCATGTCTGTTAGAATTAGAATCACTGGTGAAGACTGCTAGTCTTTCCATGACTGGAAAGCAATCTTTTTCTCTTAATTTCTCAAATAAAAAATAAAAAAAAGAAAACCTGCAATGATGATACCTTTCTTAGAAGACGATCACAACATGAAAGAACATTTGATGCAAGGGATTCAGTATTTTCTCAGTGAAAATTTATTCTACAGGCTAATTTTGGTTTTGCTGGTAGCAGTATACCTCAGATCTTAAAATCAAAAATGGGACAATGGAATCCAGACATTCTAAGCCTGTGCTGATAAAAAACGTATTTATCCAAAATGTGCTTAAACTGACAAAACTTTCCTTGATTTTGAAACCAAGCAAAGAATTACCTTGAATTTTGTCACTTAAATTTAAATTACACCATATCAATCTCAGTACTGGACTGTGCCTACTGGAGTCTTTTTTATATAGTCAGTGGAGAGAAATAGGCATTTCCAGCATGTAATTGCTCATCAGTGTTTCAAGAATATATTTTATAAGGAGAGTAACTGCATTTAGGTATTGCCAGACTTTCTCAATTTACTATAAAAGAATAATCTCAGATGTAGCAATTTATTGTTAATCAGATGACTTTGCCTTTTATAGCTGTGAATGTCCACCTGCAAGAAATCAGAAAAATTGGGAGATTTGCATTTAAGACCAACAGAAAAAAAGGCAAAATATTTTTCACAAACCAGCATGCAGAACTAGATCCAGAGCCAGTAAGAATGAATCTATCCAAAGAATTATGTCATGAAAGTCAAAACACAGAATCATAGAATAGAATCATAGAATAGTTAGGGTTGGAAAGGACCTTAAGATCACCGAGTTCCAACCCCCCTGCCATGGGCAGGGACACCTCACACTAAACCATGCCACTCAAGGCTCTGTCCAGCCTGCCAGGGATGGAGCATTCACAACTTTCCTGGGCAACCCATTCCAGTGCCTCACCACCCTTACAGTAAATAACTTCCTCCTTATATCCAATCTAAACTTCCCCTGTTTAAGTTTTAACCCATAAATCATCTAGCAGTCTTAGCCATCAGTACACTTGGCGCTTAATAATCTCCATAAGCAAAATTTTCAGTATGTCTACCAAGAGAACTTTCTTCACGTAGGGACTCTTAAAGTAATGACCCCAACCGTGGAAAAAAATTAATATCTCTTTGCATATTACTGTCTTACAATGCAAAGACTAAGCACAATTAGCTATGTTAGGACAGTTTTGAATAAAAAAAAAAATAGAACAAATTGTAATAATGATCTGTATACCTAAACCTGTAAATGCATACATATATTGGCACACAGGCAGTTGCATTTTCTTTACTTGCAAAATAATTTCAGCTCTGTAGTTCTTAATGTTATAGTTATTTAATTAGCTTGGTTCATGAACTGATCAAATTGCATTTTTCAAATGTTTTCTCTTGAGAAAGTATTCATTGGCTGTGTCTTGAACATAAATCTTATCATGTAGCTTGTTCATAAGCTTATGTATATTTAGTCTCTAAAGGTCAGCATGGACACAATTTAGCAATACACTTACGAATGAATTAACATTCCATTCAAACTGAAGTAATTTATAAATATGTGCAAACATTTCTACATCCAGATTGCATTTTAATTGATTTTTATGGAGTAAAAATGTAAGCAGTATGTATTTGACAAATAAAGGCTTAAAATCTGATAGTCCCCAAATACACATAATGAAGTACTTAGTAATTTAGAATTTCCTTGTACACGTAGTATTTGTTGATGTTTCTCTCATTGGTGTTTTTCCCATTGGTGTTTTTCCTGCCATCAAGATACGTGTTGAACTATTCACACAGAAAATAGCCATAAAATAGAAACAAAGCTGAATCTTGTTTATAATTCATTTTCAGAAAATTTAGCTAGAAAATTCTGTGAAATATTTTTTCAGCCCTAGATGCAAATCAGAAGTTTGTGTAATTTTGCCTTTCTTTTTACTAGGGTTTTTTTTCCCAAAGAGTTAAATCACTTACCTCACTTGCTTAATGTTCAATAAAATATTTGTATTTCAAAGATGTAATTCACTAATTCAAACAAAAATAAAAAATCTGATATTATGATAGGTGCTTGCAAATCTATTTTCTTTCTCTTTGAGACACATATGTCATCTGAATTCCTCTCCCACTATCTGAATCAAGAAATTAGAAGTTACTAATTTAGGATTTCCTTTCTGTAGACATAATGTAGATTTTAATTCATAAATACAGATGAGTATGCATGATATATATATATGAGATAAGGCATAACAAAAAAGAGGGAAGAGTAGAGAATACATTAGCTTTGTCTGAACTGTGGTGCACTTCAGTGAGGAAATTAAATGCATAACAATTTTATAACACACAGTTTCAGAGTTCAATGCGCTTTTTCAATTCAATGAACTCAAAAGAGCTCAACTAACTTCTTCACATAGGCTGTGATCACCTTTCAAGAGACAACAGGAGTTTCAAGCCCTTCGAGAACAAGAAAACCCATACAGATCAGTGTCTGTGATTTTCTGTAGTGCATTAAGTAAAAATTTGCTCTGCTGAATAAGAGATTCACAGACAGATGTGGCTTGAGTTCAAGAAACCAAGAATCTTGAAGCTTATTTTCCCTACCTGTAGAGAAGTGTAACACTCTTTAGATGAGACGTTGTCCTAGCAAGTTTTTGAAGCTGGGTGTGTTCCAAATTAAACACCCCCAAAAGACACTCTATTTGGCATCTGCACTACACTATATAAAAATTCAAGAGGAAAGCAGAAAAGGAGGAACTCATGATGCTTTAGAGATCTGACAAAGCTTGATAAAATCCATGACCTGACTGTTTTCCTGCATAGAATATTAGACAGAAAGTCCAGCCACGGAGAAATCTGAAGCATTTCTCCCAAAGGTGAACAAACCTGGCTGGTTTCCCGGGTCTACACTGGAAATAATTGCACAGTGAAAGCTCATGTAAGATTTTTCTTTCTGGCATTTATATGATTATATAGTTAGAACTCTATTAACACAGGCACTAATTCTCTGGGAATGAAATAATCCCATTTCACACTTTGAATTTATGATTGGTGCCAGAGATTGTGCTGTTAGTGCAGGATTTTAAGGAGTAGTCTGTCATTCAAAAATTTATTTCTGGTAGTGCTGGTGAGGAATGGAAAAAGTGTGTAAGGAAGAAGGATAATCTTATGTATTTAGGAATGAAAGAGATTTTACTAATTTCTTACAAGTCCTGCTTTGTTTTTTTAAACTCTTTAATTGCTCAGACAACATCAGATCAGCAAGAACTGTTCTTTGGAGAAAAGATACGATGAATGAGAACACAGAGGAAGGAGCACTGTGAGGAAGATACAGCAATGATAGCAGAAGAAAATATGTGAGGTGGTTTCTTGGTTTAGGCTTTGTTTTGTCCTTTGGAAGAAGTACCCTTGGTTTGCTGCAGGAATTGTCCACTGCCTCGCCTCTGTACAACAATGCAGAAGACATTCAAAATTTTTAATGCACATTTCTGACTTTGTAGTAATAACTGTTCAAGCAGATATAGAAAATATTGTAGTTCTCTGTGAAAGATGAATAAAGTCTTCACTACATGTTGCAACTCTGCATATTATAACTCATGATCATGAAAAGATTATTTCTTATTGTGAAAAAAAACTGTGATGAAAATTAAGTATGGGTTACTAAAAACATCAACAAACTCGTTTTAATGCTTTATCATGGCTTAAACCCAGCCAGCAATGGCATGCCATGCAGCTGCTCACACAGTCCCCCTCTTCCCTGCTCCTCCCCAGACAGGATGGGGAGGAGAATTAGAAGAATATAGACTCCACAGGTTGAGATAATAAAAGTTTAATAACTGAAATTATATAAGCTATAATTATAATAGAAATAATGCCAATACTGATAATATTGATAACAATAATAAAAAAAAAATAAAGAGAGAAATGAAAATTCTGAAAACCCAAGTGATGCACAAAGCAGTGGCTCACTACCCCGCTGACTGATACACAGCCTGATCAGAGCAACACTCCTGTCTCTTCTGGGTGACTCCCAGGGTTTACATGCAGGTCATGACGAGCTGTCGTATGGAATATCCCTTTGGCTAGTTTGGGTCAGGTGTCCTCTCTCTGCTCCCTCCCAGCTTCTTGTGCCCTTCCTCAATGGCAGATCATGAGACCGAAAAGTCCTCTATCAGGGTAAGCACTACATAGCAACAACTAAATTATTGGTGTAGTATCAGCATTATTCTCAGACTAAAGCCAAAACACAGCTTGTGTATCTTTGTATACTTTGTATATAATGTTTGTATACTCTTTGTATATTTTTTGTATTGGGAAATTATTGAGTTTCTAGACATGCATATCTGTCCTTCAAAATTGTGAACCTGTTTGGTAGTATTCTCAATGACAAAATACATTAATTACATTTATAATTCTCCTTTAACTTTATATCTGAGCTTTATGCTCTGCAAATGATGTTTTGTGGCATGAACGTGATACTTGAAACCTGTGCTTTCCCATCACCTCAGACAGACACGTCTTAGCTGGTAACATATACAGCTATGTTTTAGAAGCAACAATTCACTAGGTCCTTAACAAAACCTTGCTAAGTGATTACAGTGGTTCACTGCTTTTATATCAGCACAGTGTCATGAAAGAGAAGTCTAGCCCATCCATCAGTGAACTGCAAAAGTGGGAAAGCATCCTTTTGCTAGATTCATTTGGCAGGAGTTTTCCTTCTCATGTAAAAGGTCTTAATGGCACCTCCTCCTAGAGCACTAAAATGCTACTATAGCAGAAAACACACAATGACCATTTCTCAGTTATCATCTGCTGGAACTTGGAAAAGAGCAAAACTGGTAAAAAAGATCTGAGCACCTCGTTTTTATTACATGAACACTAATTTGAATGCAACTAAATATAAGTTAAGTACCACAGAGTTGGAAGAATTTTTTTTTCTCCCGTTTTTCATGTACAGCTGACTAGAACTCCAGAAAATGTTGTTCAGTTGTTTATCCTTTACAGCTTAGTTAGACTGTTAGAATTTGGGCCACTGAAATTTTCTTTTAACATTGCACAGAATGAGCTTCTGTTGAACTTTGGGGTGATAATGAAGAATCTTGTATGTGTAAGTGCAGAGACTTTCTGAAAGGAATTTAAGAAAGAATCTGAACATCGAAGTCATGGATGAAGAGTGATATACTACCCCAGTTTTAAATTAATGGGGTTTGAAGTAAGAGGATTAAAATTTTATTTTCAGGTCATCTTGGAATAACCACCGCTAGGAATTACTATTTCTGGGGAGTCATTAACCACTTGGTACAAGGAGGATATTTTTTTATAGATCAGTTTGTCTGGATGGGGAAGAAAAGGACCAAAGAAAACACAGATTTCAAAACAGACATATTTGGAACATACTGTTACATACAGATATAATATACAGACATAAACTTGCTGTAATAGCACCACTGTGAAACAAATACTGCTATGAAATCAAACTATACTCACCTTTGTAAAACATTCTGCATTCCTGAAATTGCAGCAGCCATAGAAATAAAGAATGCAGTTTATTATATAGTGCTGTATATCTTTGCTTAAAGGGAAAATCTACAGCTGGTTCTGTGAGTTGCACGGTCCAGTCTTCATTTCATCTCAACAGCAGAGTTAAAGTTCACACTTCCCATTTCTTAGCTAAAAAGCTGCTTATGTAGCTAAAATCAGCCAAAAACACTGCGGAACAAACCAGGTTTATAACATACAGCTTTTATCCGGTATGAGGAGATATCAAAATTCCACATTAACATTGCTTTATAATGCCATAATGCTAGCAATAAATAATAACATGCTATTTTATGAAGTTTTACTAATAAGCATTCATGAGGTCTACACACAAATTTGCTCTGAAACAAACACCTGTCAACATTCTGCATGAACTCTTGATTAGCTGTGTCCTGGGTTTGGCAGTAGCAGTCGTTTTTCTCCTTCTTGGTAGCCGGTGTGGAGCTGTGTTGTTTTTTTTTCCTT
>JAOEHY010023857.1:0-14726 GCA_025447955.1 Psilopsiagon aurifrons
CTATTGCAGAATATGAAAAGCAGCATGAAAATGTTGTATGGACTACCATATTATTCAGTACTATCCCAAAGGTACCTCTCTCACAAAAGCCTGAAGAGAACCATGATAGAATGGCTAGTGTAACACTTAAAATTTACTACTAATAGTATTGATGTCTTTAGGTTTTTTGAAGCACCACTTCATCTATTCTTCAAACACCAACAGCCCTCAAATGATAAAACTCATCAATTTGTTACTGATGGCGTCTTGACGGCAGCCCATTTTTAAAATAACATAGGCGGTAGTCAATTTGAACATATTATAAGCTAGTCTAAGTACTACTGCTTTCTTATTTATCTTCACAACACCACAGCATCTATCCCTCCTGCCAATGACATTCCTGCTCCCATGTTAATATTACGTCAAAGTGAAGAGAATCTCTGATTCTGGTGAAGGCTCTCTAAGGCAGCACTACAACAGTCAAGAATAAGTAATTCCCACAGTTTTAAAGGATGGTTCAGATCAGTACACATTCCTGAGCCACCCTATTTCAGGGGACTGTTTGTATTTATATGCTAACATTTGTCAAGGCTTGATAAATACTTACAAGGCACCTGGTTTATAGACAGTAAGGGCTGTATTTACTTACATTCTCTGATCCTGCCTGCAAGTCTGCGTAAGTACAAGAGTCTTGAAAAAACTCCTATTTGTTCCTGTTGAAAATAGTATCAGTAACAGTAACCTCCCCCCATCTTTGTAATTCTACACAAAACAAAGCAAAGAGTCACAAAGGAAAAAGAAACTGTTCCTCCAAGGAAGTGCTTTCATGAAGCAGAAAAAGGCATAAACATCTCTGAATGCCTTGTGTGGAACATGGGAAGTCATGAAAAAAAATACACGAACTTGAAAGCTTGGTAAAGGTTTTCTGTGTCCTGTCAAAAGAGGACTCCAGCATAAAAATAAAGGTTATTACTCTAAGGAAAACCTACGTTATGTACGCTGTTTTTCCATTTTCCATTATGCCTTCCTCCTAGAGAGACATCTGCCAGCAAGGCAGAGTGTCAACAGTCTTCAATGTATGGAGAACAGGCATACAACAACAACAAAATTTATTCAGATGAAGCATGAACATCCATTAGAATTGGCAGAACCTAGCTATCCACACACTGTAAACTTGTATTTAGAATTTCAGGGGCTACTTAGAGGCTAATAAACCCTTATCACCAACCTATTCCATTTCAAGTCCTACCAGACTCTTCAGGTGCTCACTTCAGATCAAGAAAGATATCAAGAATGACTGAAATCACACTCTTAAATCAAGACTGCTTATGCTGTAAACAATAGGCCATTCCAAATATTCCAAACTGAAGTTAGTATCACAGAAAGGCAGGGGATGCACAAACAACAGATACACACCTGAGGACACACACTGCAAGGAACACTGGAACATGTACAACCACAGCAAAAGTTCATGCCAATAGTAGTTTGAGTGACAGCCCATTGAAATCAATGGAAATCTAGCCTCAGTGTCAGTCAAACTGCTCAAAAGTTAAATGGTATCATTTCAGGTACAATTGCAAGCTTAAGCAGCAATGGTAACAAGAGAATGCCTTATTGTTCTTCCTGAGCCAGGTTAACTTAAAAAGATAACAAAAACAGCATGTTGACCACATGCTCACTCCAAGTACTCGGAGAAGCAACCTTATGTAGCAAGTCTGAAAACACAGTAACCACTAGCAGCAGTGTACAACTTTCTCCACTGGCACAGACAGCTCTACAACAGGTCATCAGTTCACAGCCACAGAACACTTCAACTTTCCCGTAACAATTCAATACACTCCACTGCAGCAACATCACACATTCTCTTCCCAGATGAACAACTTGAAAGCCTCCCTTTCTCCCATGTGCTAAAGCCCACCACATTGTTTCTGAGCAGAAGGGAGACAGTTTACGTTCTGTATTTGAGGACAACATAGAGCATTTGGCACGTTTTTCTGAACAGTCTTTTCATCCTCCGATCTGTTTCAAAAAAAATAAAATCCTACCAAGTTCTTTAGTTGCTGGATCAACAGGTACTGGATGAAATTTCTAGTTAAGAAGTTAAAGGAGAATTATGAGAGGAGTTTTATTGAAAGTAATTTTCATCATCTTACCTTGCTGGTACATTAAATGAGGCTGCTACTTGCGGGGAATAAATTGATTGTTTTCTTTTAAAAACACAAATAAGTTATTTATCATAGTGTATTTGACACTGAAAGAATCCAGCCAGAACAGACCACAAGGATCAGTTTGGAAAAGCAAAGCATACGTCTCTTCTGACAAGACTTAACGCAAGTTCTCTTATCTGTTTGCTAACCAAATCTGAAAGTGCCTAAAGATAACTCCCTTCAACCTGTTAGTATCTACAATCTGCTAATACCACATCTGCTAATATTCTTATTTCAGTGAAAGCAGGTAAAATTAGTAATTCAATTAAACTAGGTTGGGATAAATCCTTCAGGTGTCCCCCTGGAGCCTCCCCAGGCTGCATGATAGATATCTGCTCCACCATGGCCTTCCATAGGCTGCAGGGGCACAGCCTGCCTCACCATGGGCTGCACTATGGGCTGCAGGGGAATCTCTGCTCTGGCACCTGGAGCTGCTTCTCCCCTTCTTCACTCACCTTGGGAGCCTCTGGAGTTCTCTCTCTCACATACTCTCAGTCTTCCCTCTGGCTGCAATTGCTGTTGCAGAGGGACTTTCCCCCCTGTTCTTAAATGTGCTACCCCAGATGTGCTACCACCACCACTGATGGGCCCAGCCTTTGGCGGCAGCAGGGCATCTGTCCTGGAGCCGCCTGGCACTAGCTCTGTCAGAAGCAGGGGAACTTTCTGGCAGCTTCTCACAGAAGAAACCCCTGTAGCCCCTTCCTCTGCCACTACCAAAGCTCTGACATGCAAACCCATCCCATCTGAAGCAGCAAGAACAAAAGGCAATAGGCACAAACCATAGCATGAACAATTCTGATCATGTCAGGAAAAACTCTTCAGAAGGGGTACAATTGAGTACAATTAAGTACTATAGCAGACAGCCAGGAGGGGCTGCAGAATTTCCAAGCCTTTGAGATTCTCAGAGTTAAACAGGAAAAGCTCCTTAACAACCTGTTTTAGCTTTGGGTGGACTTTGAGCTTATCTAGAGATTCCCACTACCCTATGACAAAACATCTCAAGTTGTGCTTGACAACCACAGGCTGGAAAGCTACTTTATCATAACTGTGGCAGGCTAAAATGGTTGCTGTAGTGAAAGTTGAACAAAGAAAACTGGATAGTGAAGAGAACTTTGACAAAATAAGGCAGTAATATAAAAGATCTTTCTAAGTCCTTCCTAAGCAGAAGGGACAGATAGTCACAGTCATTCAAAACATTCAAGGGGAGAACTTAGCAACAGCAGAAGCTCAAAATGTTTTGGATGCAAAGGAGCAAGAACTAATAAAGCTGTGAATACACAAATTAGAAATTAATGTAAAGAATTAAGTTTGACACAAGGAGAAAAGGAAAAATCAGCACATGTACAAAGAGTACTGATATAATGAAAACAGTGGCTGAGGCAGCTGCACCTGCACCCGGACAACAGCAAAGGAGGTTAAAGCTTTTATCATACAGCACAAGAACAGGAAGATCTTAAGTGCTCTGGCAGGGTCACATGAGAGATACAGAGGAGTTACTATCAGTCCATCTTTTCCTGAATAGCACTGGTGCAACAACATCTGAAAGAAAAATAAGTCAGTGAAAAGAATATGCTTGAAACTATTTGACTGCAATGATCGAAGTATGACAGAAACTAGAGAACAGCAATTATGAGAAGTAAAAATAATTTATATTTGATCTAGCTCAGGCTTCCTTTTTGTCAGCACTTTAAACAACATTGGAAAGGTGCTGACAAAAGTTCTGTTAACATTACTGTGAAAGCTACTAAAACTAAACAAGGTTTTAAAGATTGCTTGTATTACTTGATGGCCTGAACTGAAAACCTAAAAACAAGACTCTACCTATCACAACCCAAGTTTTCAGGGTACTTGGCCTATGCAGAAACAAACTAAAGAGGAAAGCAAAGTCCTCCTTCACATAACAAAAGGGAAAACCCACCAGCGATTCCCAATCTCACCAAGTTTCCAATTCAAAATTATTTTCAGAATATCCCCCCTTTACTATCAACACGATTAAACTGCAGCTAGCTATTGGGACCTCAAGCACTTTATCTTCTTCCTTTAGTATGTTATGGCACGATCTATAGTACCACAATTCTTATCAAAGCAAGTAGCTGCTCAAAATATCATTCAAGACAAAGTTACTGCTAAAGTCTTCACAGAACTGCCAACATAAGAACTATTTGTTTTCATAAGCAGACAGAAAACAGTAACAGCAAACAAAACACGCAGCAGACTAAAGATACTGAACTGTGTTAACAGTTGTGCTAATACCCTTGCAACCTCCTGGACAGACCTTGTTTCTTTTCCACTGAGTTTTACTTGCACTGACTGTAGTGGAAATTATGGATCCCACTACTCCTACTGAATTATGGATACAGTACAGAGCTTGAGAACAGCCTCACAAGTCTAGATCTGAGCTCAAACAAGAGAAAAAAAACCTGTAGAAGAAGTGGAATATATATTGCATCCTCAGCATAACAATTTCTGAAGTGACATCAGCAGCCAGAGGCACTGGCCCCTATGAATAAACCCCAGCAATGCCACCCATTTCCATCTCTTCTACCCCACAGGGTGCACCTGGAATACCTTCTCCACATCACAGTCAGCAGTGTTGGACTATATTCACAAAACAAAAGCCTCTTCCTAAACGTACATGCTTTACTACCCTTTAAACAACAGTGCCATAGCCATCGCTCAACAGCCACTTGTAAACTTCACCACTGACTATAAAGAAAAGGCCATTTTAGGTGGTATCAAACAGTGACTTATAAAAAAAGACAGGCATGGTTAAATGCTAAACAAAGTATTTAGAAAAACCTTAGTATTCAAAGACAAGTAAGACACTGTAGTATCTCTATAAGATTCAGGCAGACAAAATGTCAAAAAAGCATAAAACCCCACTATCTGTCAATACTACAGAACGAAAATCAGAGAAACGGCCAATCCCAGTGACGGATGAACTTTTAACTAAGAAATAAGGTACACTTCCATCTGCTTTACCTCTTCGAAGAGACTCTTAAGTAATACATGCATACTGTCTCAGAGTGAAGTCTGTAAGTTAAGAAAACCCCACCTTGCAGTTACATAGATAGCATGCTAAAGACACCAAAATATTTTCTCATGATCACAAGGAGTGGGGTTAATCAACAGTGCAAGAGATTAAAGGCCATTTTATTACTTTTCAGCGCTACTCTGTCCTTAAATTGCTGCAATTACGACTGGTCAAGTAGATCTTTAATTTGCACACCTCTTCCAAACACTGATTATCTGTGTTCTGCAGACATCTGCAAATACATACCTCAGAGCAGCTGACTGTCACAGAATGTTAAAGAGGGCCCATTGTTCTTATATTCCTTTTATAGTTGAAACCCAATGCTTTAAGTCTATAAGCAAGTCTACTTAGTCATTACCTTACAAGTTATTAATGTAGAAACTATAATGTTCTCTCCTCCGAAGCTTATAATATATCATATAGATAATAGCATTTGAAAAGATTAAGCATCAAATACAGGAAACACTGACTAAATTCAAATCATACCTGAGTCATCACTGCAGAAACTCCATTATTTCTTAACGAGTAGGTAGGAATGCATGGGGGGAAGAGAGGGAAACACTAGAAAACACCAAACTAAAACTAAAACCAACAAGATTCAAAGAATAGATGCATGTAAGCACTGTGCAAACATACAGCCCTCTCCACTATGCACTGGTACTAATCATCTTTAAAGAAAATTATTCCACAAAGATACTTCCATCTGGTAGAATTTTCCATTCAGAAATACTCATAAACAGTCTGAAATAAATGGAAGAACATCACAGCTGACAGAACTGAACATGAAGCAACGCTAACAAGAATCAAACCAGGTGTTTAAACTTTTGAATTATACAAACTGACCTCAGACAAACAGAATGCAATAAAGTATTAAACACAAACTACAGTAGAATTAGCCTCACATACGCCCAGTAGAGCATAAATTGCCACTTCAGTCTCCTAAAAGATGCAAAACACATAAATGAAACTCTGAGAGAAGACTTGCCCCAGCTGTGAGACAGTACAATGTGCTCAGCTTCCACACCAGCTTGTTCGCTCCTGAGCTAGAAAGTTTTTAGTAAAAATTAGGATATTTGAAAACTAGACCATATTTTTTTAAAGACTGGAGCACTACCCAAGCAGCCTGGGAATTCCATTGCTGGAAGTTTTTGAGAGTAAGTTCAACAGCAGAAGTAATGGCCACAGATTCTATCTCGGGAGATTCAGCTGGGTATTAAGTACTGCAGCAGGTCAACATCCTGTGAAATTTAACTAAACGATGGCTGACTTGATATATTGCTGGCAGTAATCATCCTGTAAACAGAGATTTGGACCTGATGGCACACAGAAGCCCTTTCCAAGCAACAGGCTGCCCAAGCTGTGGAATGTCCCAGTCCTGGAGATTTTTAACATCCAATGGACAAGGCTCTAAGGAATCTGACTTAAATTCAAAGTCAGTGCTACCTTGAGTCATAACAGGACTAAGATCCAAGTATAATATGAAGTTCATTATTTGTAATCTTCAATATGCCATGGAACCTGGTTCATCGCTGGCTATGGTTACAGAAACACCAATTCAATACCTGTTAGCTGCGCAAGGTCTGTAGTGCCAAAGTTTGATATGAGATGACATTTAGCATACAGAGCATGAAGTTACACAGCTCCTCAGTGTCAGAGCTCAGAAAGAAAGATTTTCTAATCCCCTAAAGCCATCTTATTACACAGTACAGTAATATCAAAGTAGTAAATATTTAAATATTAAGTTGCTATTTCATTAGTTAATAAACAATGTAGAAAAAGATCAAAGCAACTTTCAGAATTGCAGTGATTGCTTTGCAAATGCAGAAATTGGGAAAATAAGATATTATTTATATCAAAGATGACTCAGATCTTCAGCAGTTTTGAACTTCTTTACTTCTGAAGTAATTCTTTAAGCAAGCAGGTATTAGTAGCAATGCAACTACTTATATTTACAATAAACTCCACTACTTTGCCAATTATCTCGAGTTGCTTTGGTGCCAGCATCTGAAGAGAAAATGTTTTCAGCGATCAACACCTCTGACACAGCATCTCATCATGCCAGGACACAGAGCAAGAATTGTAATTTAATAATGCTGCCGCAGTGCCGAGACAGCTGCAAGCATATAGAAAAACCAAGAGTTCCAATACAAGCGAAATGGCAATACTACAATAACTAAGAAAATGTCCTTTCTTTTCCTTCTCTGGCACAGTAGGCTGGGTTAATACAGAGGTCCAGAGATGAGAACAATTATGCAAAACAGTGAATTAATTCAACAATCTGGTTTAAAACTTCAAAAAAAGAGAGCAAGGCAATTAAAAACACTAAGCACAAAAGATTCACCCTT
This sequence comes from Psilopsiagon aurifrons, assembly GCA_025447955.1. NCBI lineage: Eukaryota > Metazoa > Chordata > Aves > Psittaciformes > Psittacidae > Psilopsiagon > Psilopsiagon aurifrons. The sequence goes on from JAOEHY010023857.1 coordinate 7,566, forward strand.
CCTGCCTATCTGGCTTCTTCACATAAATCACTGTAACACTCATGACTAAACACATCCATGTCACTTCACACACCAACTAAGCAAGAAACTAAACCAACTTTTAGCACAGGCACAAAAGTTAAAAGTATACATAAATCTTCAATAACCAAACGGACATTACTTAAACAACTGAGTTAAGAACTTCATTCCAACCCTGAATCATTGGAAAAAAATGGTTTGAGAGAAGTTTTGTGCCTTACTTTTCACTTCCTCATTGCCTGTGCTGCAGCTGCAGTGCCCAATCTTTTCAGTCAATTTTGTGATCTTTTAAAATATGAAAAAGGGTTAAAGGTCCCATTAAAATGAACCTCATTGTCTTCCCTGGAGAACATCAACATCACACTAAATTACCAAGCTCTACAATTTCTGAACTTTCTGCATCTCTAAATAATGACAAACATTAAACTTGTTCAATTAAATGCACCAGAACAGCAGATAGTTTTCTAAAATTGTTACTCACTTTTTTGTGTTTGTAATTGTTTTACATGAGCCACTGTATTTTGAAGAAATTACCTCTTTTCCAATCATGTTAACCATTATCTGTTCTGACACTCATTTAACCAGCAAGGATTCAGCCACTCATTCTAAATAATGCCATCTGCTATTGTATTAATCATCTAAATAGTTTTTACTGTCTCCTGTCTCTGAGCATCTTCAAGGTACCTTCAGCTGCTTTTCTCATTTGTAGCCATTTCAGAAAAAAATCAGGACAGAACACAATACCACTTCTGAAACCAGTAACAAAATGTCATTGGAAATGGTTCATTAAAATTGCAACATATGCATTGCATCCTCCCTGTTCAGTCAGTATCTGCACTATTAAAGACACACTTAAGGACAGCAGATCCTATTTTAAAACTTACTAAAATTAAAGTGAAGTTCTTAATATGGTGCTTAAAACGTCTGCAAAATACAGAGGGCAAGGTATACCTTATTTGATTATCAAACAAATTCAACTCATACATTAGATTTAAGATTAATTTTGGTATAGCAACATGCATTTTCTTTCCAAGTTTTAACTCATTTAGTGGAAAATATGCTAGGCAAATATTTCACTAATCCGTTCCCACAGTCATTTTTCTAGATAGAGACACTCATGTTATCTAGTGGGCACATGAGCACATAATACAGGAACACTGACTTAATACTGTCCTTCATCAAAACTTCCTCAAAACATTCCATGATGCTGAAGAACCAAACTAGGTTCTTCAAGGGGAGGGTGGGGGGTAGAGAGGTGGAATATCCGTTTGCTATATTATTCATATTCCTGTAGAGCAGAGTCCTATTCCAGTTTCTTATAATAACTTATAAAGAGACTTACTTTGACCCATGATGTTAAGTATTCACAACTTTACACAGAAAAGGCAGAAGAAACTCCAGTATAGGTAAGCAGAAGGCTCAAGCATAGCAAGTAAATACTTGGAAAGTCTAGCATCTTTCCAGAAGTGACAAGAAATCACACTTAAGCACTGTTTTCAAGTGAAGTGAAGAGCACAAAGTTTATGTATTCGACAGTTCTGAAAGTATTCAGAAAGTCATATGGGGTATGGAGAGTGCAGAAGCAAATCAGCATTTGTGTTTCTTTCTCTAAAGAAAGTAGCTTTGAGTCATTCTTTTTTGTTCCTTCTACCTTCTGTCTGCACTGAGACCCAATCTTGGCTTCTCTGAAGGGATCTATCCATCTGAAATGTCTGTGTTACAAACCACTAGGTTCCAGCCATCACAGTAGGCAGAACCAACCTTACTGATATATGAAAGACCATGGATACACCAATTTGAGAGGGGACAAGAAGCCATTTGTTTAAAGAAAATATACTCAGTTTGCCAAAACCAGAGGTGCTTGCATTCTCTCATCTATGGTTGGTGATTTACCAAAACTTCAACATAGACACAACTTTGTCTTAATCCTGTCATCTACTAGTACCAAGTTGCAAATATCTTGCTTCTGAAAATAGATACTACTACCCCATAACTTCCCTCTGCCTTCTGCAGTACCATACATTGTAATCAGCTCAAATTTCGGTTTTGGCAAAACTGACAGGTCAGGACTCAAGGAAGATGAGGAGACATTGACAACTCAGGTAACTGCTTAAGGATCTCTGCCCTGCTCTCTGTTTACACTTCTTGTAAGGCTGTATTTCCCAAGAAAGACAAGTGCATGAACATTCCTCACTAAAAAGGTGCAAGAATTCTCAGCTAACTGCATTCAGTTCGCCATTATTCACCACAAAAGATACTGCTCAATAAGAACACATACACTAAACTCAGTAACAAGATAATGTTAAGGACTTCAAACTCTTTCAAAAGGCTCAAAAATTCATAGTTATTTTTGAGATACTGCGATTTCTGTTCCAAAAAGAGTAATAAAATGGAATGCTCCTTCCTTAACATGCAGCACAGTTCAATTCCTTTTGACTCAGTTATTCCCATTTTCCTTTGTTATTCTCCAAGTTATTAGAAAAACATCACTTCAGGATCGATTGGCCACAATGGGCACTGTGGATTTTAAACTTCTACCCTTGCTCTTGTAGCTAAGCATGTTCCATATTCAAATCAACAGCAGTAGTCAAATGACTAATGGGAAAGTGCAACTTCTGTTTTTCCCATTAAAAACATGAACCCCTACTTTCCTAACACTTAGAATCTGCAGTAGCCATTTTTATCTCTTTTAGAAAGCTTTTAAACATTGACTGCATTAACTAATTAATTTGACATTAACTAATTCATATACTGACCAAAGAGAGAGGAACTGGCACTGGGAAATTATTAGTTTGGAAGCTAAATTAATTAAATTAGCAGTGCCAGAATTTAATCTCCTACTTCTCATGAGAGCATGGAATTACTCACGGCTGCAGCAATTTGTGATAAATCCACAGAGATATTTCATGATGGGAGTGGAAACAATTTGTGTCACCCCTAAGAGTGGATGTGCTCACCCAACAGTACCTATATTAAACAATTAAAAATTCACAAACTGAACAAAGCAAAGGAATTATCATTTGAGCTTGCATGTGAAACATGCCCCTCAATATCAAGATACAATTATTTGCATCAATAAAATTCAAGGGATCACAACAGTGGTCAGGAGAACCAGAATGTTCTCTACACTCCATCTTTTATCTGTGCGATACACAGTGTGATTTGTGAATCAATTTCCTTTATTAGTTTAAGTTCATTCCTTATATTCTACTTTTATCATGACCACTTTTAATCCAACAACATGTGCTTGAGGGAAGAAAGAGAGGAAATAAAACAGAGCTGGGGACAGACAGAAAGAGGCTCTCATAATACTCAATCTCACAAATACACCTACTAAGGAACAGCGCTACACATAATTACTCAATTCAAAAAGAAAGATGGACTCAAAAAGATAGATCACTTTTAGGAAACTACTAACACCTCACAAGTCTAAAATAAAGAGATCAGTGATTAGATTCCCAAATTCAGTAGCAACAAAACATCAGAGACAAGCATGGGAAGATAGAAGTATTAGCTGCTCCAGCCACAGGGAGTTAGGCTTCTGCATAACCACTGATCTTCCTGCTCAGCCATTTTCTGGAGCTCAAGACAAGACATCCTGAATACATCAGCCTTCTATTAAAGTCAGGTTCTAACTACTTTAGTACCTGAGCTGTTTTGAAAGCAAGATATAAAACCACAAAACACAGCTTAGATTTGTAAATGAAAGTAAGAGATGGCTTTGCAACTTACACTTCGACGTATAACGCAACTTTCATTTCGATATATAACCCAAATGGCTTCAAGTTTATTGTTGCAAGCACTAGTGATATTGTAGTCACAGTAGCAGTTTCCAGCACGAATTGGACAATTCTGCTCAGAAGCTAAGTGCTCACATTAAGTATGCCATGTGTATTTTGCCCTGTCTTTGGTATTACTAGCAAGGAATCACATGCGCGTGAGCAGAAACTGCAGCTTAGGACAATGGCCACATTCGCTAGGTGGTACTGTCAAACAAATAAGAGTAAAGCTAATAACTAGAAGGAACTATTAAGATGAATCAATATAAAATGAAATTACAATGCTTATGTAAAACTATTATCTATTCATTGAAAAATTACAGTCCCCAGAATATAACTGATCTGGCAATACAGATAAATTGTTATTGATTTGCATTGAGAATATTCCCCTTCTTGACAGTTCTAGAGTTTTTATGTAACTATGTATCATGGCTCAGAGTGAAGATGAAATCTATTATAAATTCCACACATCTGCTGAGATATGCCATTCTGAAATTAACTGTCTTGAAACCTACATCTGGAGCACATGAAAGTCATTCACCCTCCCAATATTAACTCCTCTTACATCAATACCTGCATTTGAGATAGTCTGCATTCTTGCTCACACTGTAGAACAAAAACCAGATCCTTTCTTGTGGATTCACAAGAAACAAGTGAAACCCAGTATTTTTGGGGCAGTCTGTTGTGCAGAGCACAGGTTTACCTAACATTTAAGTGGCTGAATAAGTCAATGCCAAATAAACATACGGTGTAATCAAAAGCTTTTGAAGTTCAAGTAATGAAAATCTGATGATTAGCTTTAACTTAGTACCATTAACGTCATTCCTTTTTCTGTATAAGTAATTTAACTCTATTTTAACAAGGGTATGGCATACAAGAGACTTGTAACATCTAGTCAACTAGTGAGCACAGCTATTAAAGACCCACAAACACCACAGTGATCAATTTGAGATACAGGCCAGCACCTTTGAAAATGACAGCTCTTATCATGGATTGTGAGTATGCAAACGTGGAAATACGCACTGACAGCAATTTACAATGATGAGGGGCCGCTGGTCAGTGCTACATATACTCTGTTACAATGCAAGTATCAACCACTAAGATTTGTTTCAAACAAAATTCATTGTGACTTTAAAATCTCTTACAATTATTTTTCTCCTGTGCTGCTGTAATTGCCTGTTGAAATGAAAATTGTGTGATACCAAATGATATCTAATTAGTTGAGGAATACATTATAAATGCTATTTGTCTCACAGAATACTGTCTTGAGCTTTACATTAGCTATCCTCCAAACTCAACAGCTATCTAGCGACAGTGGATATAAGCACCACAACTTTTTTTTGTGAGGCAGGTTAACAAACCAACTACTTGCTGATTACTCTTCCCCAATCCTTACCACTAAACTAATTTATCCTGCCTTTTGTCCTCCATTGTTCATTCCATACTCCCACAGAAGGAATAAATCAGAGCAATGAAACAGTATCTATGTTACCTTATGTCATCAGATATCATTCATGACATTTCTTTATTAACAAGAAAAACCTGTTTATCAAAGCTCCAGCTCTTACAGGCAGGTGACAGAGTAGCCGTGGGTCCAGCTTCAAAAATAGAATCACACCAAAAGGGCTCAGAAAAACATTTCCTTTCATCATGATCTGATAATCTTCCTGCTCGTGCAGTCAATGTCAGACTTGCACTACCATCTAGCCTTGCCGTATGCTTGCTCTGTAACACTCTACCTGCTGTAAATCATTCATTCAGCTAGTTGTTGAAGCTGGAGATACCTGAATGGCAAAACACTCCATAGAGTGAGAAGACAAACTAACACACAAAACCAGCACAGAGACCAAGGTCTAGTGCAGACAGGCCAGAACACTGCAAGACAAAAAATTAAGAGTAACATTACAGAACGGAATACAAACTGGGTTGAAGCAAGCAATGGGCATTCAGAGGACAGCAAAACACAGAATTCTCCAAGGAAAACACAGCAGCTGAGTTTTGCTGACCATGTTGGCTTTGTTTTGATTTTTTCTCTAAATAATCAGTATTTTTTGCTAGGTAAAGCTTTTCCTCAGATTGGCTTTAAACACAACAGGCATGTCAGAAAAGACTAGAGATTATTATTTCTTATAATCACTTCTCCAAACTAAAGTTAAAACACAAATAATTTAATAAAATATGCTGTGAAAGTCTTCTACTTTTATCTGATATTTCACTTGGTACTCAAGAAGAAAATTGTGTGTGACTTTGAAGATGCTCCTAAATTAAATTGCCTTGTCCAAATTAGGAACTTTGACATTTAAAATGAATTTTAATAGGATAATAAACTCAGGAAATTTCATAACTCCATCCAAGATAGAGGCATCTCTGACCTACTGTCAGCTTACACTGAATTAAAGTCATCATTAAATTCTCATGAGGCAGCCCACCAATAGATACTTTAGAGTGTGACTGACTTGACTGATAAAGACAAACATGAAGGAAAAAAAACAGTTCAGCCTATTTTTAGCACTATCTTTACAAGGACTTCAAAAGCACTTCATGACATTGTGGGATCTCTCCTGTACCCACAACTGTGCAGCAGGATGCAATATTTGGTATTTTTTTTAGAACACTAAATAGAATTTAATATTTCTATTCTTTAAAACCCCCTACTTTTTTTATCTCCTTTCTTCCGGAGGAAAACATTGAAGTTGACACCAACCAGGCCAAGTGGTCAGAAACAACAAAGTAAATAAAAAGAAAATTAAAAATTATGTATTTCCACCTACCAGCTTTTAGGAGCTTGACTCAAGAGATGTTTTTTCACACAATTAATGTGTAAAACATGAAACACCACATTCAGTACTTTGTGGCAAGCCATATAAATATGAAGCTTTAATATTATGTTTTTAAAAATCAGCTATAATCTGATACTTTTTCTAATTATTCTCCTCTTACTGAACCACAAAGCCATAATGGACTCAAAGCAAGCCTTTGCACTATGGTTTTCAGGTCTGCTGTTAAGAGATCTTGAGCCAAGATTCAGGATCATCTTCACTTCAATACCTGAACCATCGCGTGAGGAATCACTGCTCTTTCCACATGCTTCAGTACTTCTTCTTCAGCACCTCTTGGCACTGAGATCTCTTCCTCAGAATCCAGCCTGGCAGAGTGCTACAAAGCTTCCCTGGATATCCCTCCTACTAGTACAACCTCTGAGTGCAAACCAGCCTTAGGTATGCAGATCCCCTCTGTCATGGGTTCAGCAGTAGCAGTCATTTTTCCCCTTCTTGGTAGCTGGTGCGGCACTGTGTTTTTGCCTTGTGGCCTGAGAACAGCGCTGATAACACCAATGTTTTTAGTTATGGCTTAGTGATGTTTG
>JAOEHY010023858.1:0-29710 GCA_025447955.1 Psilopsiagon aurifrons
GCTCCGAGCGGAGCCATCCGGGTCCCGTCCGCTCGCTGCCGGCGGCGCCGCGATGCATCTGCACCAGGTGCTCACCGGAGCCGTCAACCCTGGGGACAACTGCTCCTCGGTGGGCAGCGTGGAGGATATCCCCTTCACGGTAATGGTGGCGGTGCGAGAGGACAGCGGGCGGGGGCCGGGAAGGGGGGTGTCGTGTAGGCCCGAGGAGAGCGGTGGGAGGGACTGGAGAGGATCAACCTGCGGGGCGGGGGACGGGCAGGATCTCTGCGGCCCTCTTACCGGGGTTGGGAATACCGAGGCGGGGAATACCGGTGTGGCTAAAGTGGGCATTACGAGCGGCGGGGCGGCGCGGTGACAGCCGGCATGTTTATGGGTGGAGTGCAGGCCGCGACCCCGCCGCCTGCGGAGTGCCGCCGATGGGGCGGGCCTGGAGCCGCGGGTGCGCCCCTCGGCTCTGTCTGGGGCTCTGGGGATGCTCCGGGTTCGAAGAGGCACCTGGGAAACCGCGAGGAGGACGTCCCGAGATCTTGATGTGTGCTTGGGGTGTTTTTATTGTGTGTATACGATCATCCTGCGAGGAGAAGATAGGGTGTTGCACTAGGCTTTTTAAGAAGCCTGTCCGCTACTGATGAGCGTCTGGCTTCAATTACTGTGGTTAATTAAACACAAATTTGTCAAATGGTCCTTTTAAACTGGAGGCGGAAAGAAATTGAAGGAAATACACTCAGGATTCCGTCAGTTTACATAATAAAATCTGTTTACCATCCACTGGCTGGTTTGGTCTATTTCAGTGTTAATTTCCACTTTCTCAGTTTATGATATGCTTCTCGGATCCTCAGGAGTGATGAGCCCCTGCAGTATTTTGCATACTGTGGTCTAATCAGTACATTATTATTTGGGAATAAACTGTCTCGTTAGATTATTTTATTAACATTTACAAAACTATATCCCAACCACAAACCAATTCCCAGCTAAATGATACAGAGCATCATTTTTAGTCTAAGATAATAACTGTCAGCAGACTTGTCAAATGTTTAAAGCTTACTTTAGATCATCACAGATGTCTAATTTCAGTAATGAATGCTTCAAAGTCTTTAGGAAAAAAATAGGTGCCATCTCTGTCTTTATTTTCCTTGCTCTGGTGCTTTGCAGCCATACTGTGATTAAAGGGACCTCTGCTGCTTTTTATATTTACATAAGAAATAATTTATTTATATTCATATCCTAATGTGTTTCTTTTTACTGTGACAATTTGAAAAGTCTGTCAGTTTGTATTACAAAAGACAACCTTATGCTTATTCTCATAATAGTTTATATATTTTATAACATCTATAATGAATAATATATATTGCATTGCTTACACAACAATTACCCAAGAACAAAAGTCACATTTTACAAAGAAAAGAAATGCAGAATCATTTGGTAACATGTTAATTATGGAACTGCATGTAATAACACAGACCTCACTGTCTTCTCTGGCTGCTGCATCCAATTTTTTATTATAAAGAAGGAACTAAAAGGATATCTTAATAAATGTATATTCTGAATTTCCACAGCTGTAATGTTGTTCTTCTGTTTTCTTCTTTTTCTGTGGTATTATTTACTGCTAAGATAGACCTTGCTCCTATAGTAAACAGTATGGCTAAAAACATCTGGTTGCAAACAGTTTGGGGTCTTATATCCAAATTCTTAGGAAATTAGTCACCTGTATGTCTCTCAGTAGCTTCAGTATATCCTCAACTGCAGGTGTCACCTTTGTTAGTGCCTAACCTTAAATTCTGTTCATCAACATCAGTAATGCTGTCTTGACATAGCTTTGCTGCCCCCCAAACCATTAAGCTCTTTGGAGTCATAACTTCAGGTCATGAAGCAGGATTTGCATTTTAGAGATCATCTGTATTCGTGACAGTGTCTGACTGGATGTGCACTTAAGACCCAAGTCAGCCTCTAGAACAGAGCAGAAGCAGAGCAGTGAAAGGGCAAGTGGTGAAGGGAGATCTACACAGTATGTGCTGTACTTTATGAATCCATGTGAAGTTAAGCTGTGGCAGTGGGGGCCTTTGTTTGTGTGCATGTATGCTTGCTTGTGTTTTGGTTGATGTTAGGGCATTCATTTAAAATGGGTGAGAAATAGTTCAGAATTGCTGGAACTGATTCATCATAGGGACTAGAAGATGCAGCTTTTTGTGTGCAGAAATGAATCGCTCATGTTGAAGATACTCCACTTAACAGAATAATGGCTTGGGTACATGTAAATATGCATTTGCTATTTGATAGTTTAGGACGTATTTCCTTCCTCCACCCTCCCCCCCATTTTTTGTTTTGGTGGGTTTTTTTGGTGTTTTTTTTTTTTGAGGAGGAGAAAGGCCTTAAAATGAACTTGCTTTATTGCTGTAGATGCAAGCAACCTCCAACCTCCAGCAATCTTAGGATTCTGAGAGAAGGAACACATTTTTTTCTGTCCTGATCAGGGACCTTGCAATTCTGAAGGTTCTTCATCCTTCCTTTTTTCTGTGGTAAGCTTTTAATTTCCAAGTCAGTGTAGCTAGAACTAAGATGAGAACATCTTCTGCCTCAACTTTTTTAAAGCTTTGGTGAAAGTAATCTAGTTATTCTGAGAATAAGAAAAGGAAAAGAAACAATTCTGCCATTAATTTTTGTTTAGTTGCTAAACCCCAAGTAGTGGGGTGGCTCCATAAGCAAAACAAATTCAGAGAAACAGAGACAATTGCTGTAAAATGGCGAAAAAGTTTTTGCCAGCCCTTTATCTGAAATGTGCATAGTGTTCTTTCCTCCCTGTGCTCCCACAGTCTGCCTGCAGCAATCCTGACAGGTATCTTGCATTTCCCAAGTAAGGGATGAAGCATAGAGTTTTTTGGTTAATAAACTGGCTTGTGGATGTTATAGCTGTATTGTGCCCAGACTAGTAAGGTAGGTAGTGCACAGGAAAAAAGGTTTGAAGGGCAATTAGAAGAAAAATAGCTTCACAATGCTGTGTTCTACCAAGCAGTCTCTTCAGCCTCCCTTCATTTGAGCTCCAAAAAGGACACTGCATAAGTAAAGGGTTTAAATACCAAATGAGATAAGTTCCGGTAATAATCCTGTGCACTATTCAACTTGCTGTTGCTTCATGTTCTCTTTACAGCAAATATTGTTAACTATGTTTCACAAGTGAGTTTACAAAAGGTCAGGGTTGAGCTTTATACAGAAGGGCCTTACACCACACCCTGCCTAGACAGAAGGGTATGTTATTTGAACCTCATAGTCTAACTGTCGGCTAACAACTTTTTAAAGGTAGTAAACTGCTTTTCTCAAATCACAGTCGACTTCACTTAGCTCTTGTTGTTAAGCAGGCATTTTATGTTGAGCTGCTTTTAATCACTGAGCCTAACTCCCAGTGGGATGTATGTTTCCAACCTGACTTTCTGTGATGTGGTGTAAGATGTTTTCAGATAAAGATGATGTTCTGATTCTGTTTATATGACTTCTGCCCTTTGTCCAAGCTCAGGATTGTTTTTTTCTTCCCCTGAAACTTTGAAGAGAATATGTAGCTGTTTCCAAGATCAATCTAGGTTTAAAAAATTAAAAAATAAAAAAAAAAAATCCATACATGGCAGTTACCTGCAGATCCTGTAAATGTGAAAACTCTAAGCTCCCACAAAGAGAAGATTAATGAATACTTACCTCTTGTAAAAGGTAAATACGGAAAACTAAACATTGTTGATGAAAAATTGGAATGTTGCATTTCAGACTTAACTTTAGAGAATAACTTTGCTGACAGAAGGGAAATTTTTTTTTATTTATTTTTTTTATTTTTTTTTTTAGTTTTAAAAAGGACAAGCTTCGTGGCATCTTCCATGCCAGCACTAACACTTGGCCTGGACCTGCGTGTAATGCATTTCAGAAGCTGTTATTGTAACTGAAACCAGCAAATTCTTCATCCAAAGCATTATGTCCATAAAATACAGTGAGAATAGGTTTTCTCTGCTGTGTAGGGCTCTCCTCTACTTCATCCGTCTTGAAAAATTATCTGTTAAAACTCTTTATTTGTAAATCCTTGTCATTTATTTATTATACTTATGTATACACACCTGTACATAGAATCATGGAATGGTTGTGGTTGGGAAGGACTTTAAGATCTAGTTCCAAACCCCCTGCCATGGGCAGGGATGCCTCACACTAGACCATGTAGCTTAAGGCTCTGCCCAGCCTGGCCTTGGGCACTGCCTGGGGTGAAGCATTCACCATTTCTTTGGGCAGCCTGTGCCAGTGCCTCACCACCCTCACAGTAAAGAACTTCTTCCATATATCTAACCTGAACTTCCTCTGTTTAAGTTTAAACCCATTACCTCTTGTCCTATTGCTACAGTCTCTGATGAAGAGTCCCTCTGAAGCACCCTTGTAGGCTCCCTTCAGATACTGGAAGGCTGCTATGAATTCACCACGCAGCTTCTCCAGTCTGAGCAGCCCCAACTTGCTCAGTCTGTCTTCCTACTGGAAGTGCTCGATCCCCTTATCATCCCTGTGGCATCCTCTGGACTTGCTCCAACAGCTCCATGTCCTTCTTTCATTGAGGACACCAGAACTGCACACAAGTGCTCCCAGTGAGGTCTCAGGAGAGCAGAATGATGGAGGGGCAGGATCACCTTTTTCTGTATGTTCTCCACTGTGTCATGTTTATGTGAACTGGATTACAGACACTTAACATCTGAATCCCTACTATGTTCCCTTTTCTCTGTAGTCTGTGTGTAAACATATTGTAAAGTGTTTCATCATGAATTTGTCTCGAATGTCAATTTAGGAAAGTGTTCTACAGGCCACAAGCTAGCAGTGGGTTGTGTTGGTTTTGTTGGTTGGTTGGGTTTTTTTTTTGCCGGTTTGCATTAATGTGTCTAATTGTACTAATACTTAGTCATGGGAGGGGGCAAATGTAAACGTTGCATCTGTTATGAGAGTATGGAAACGTTTCAGGATTCAGGTGTCTTTATCACAGGTAGGAAGGTGAAGGAATTTCTGCATATTACATTTACTATCCATAGCAAGAAACTTAAAGACAAGTGTTGTTATACTAGAGGAGTACTGTGAGGACAACACATGTTTTAATGAAGGTTTTAATACATATTTTAATCAATTTATGTAATTTTAGATGTTTATGAATTTCTGAGGCTTTTTTATATACCAGTGTGGGCTGATTTTGTTTCTTCCACATCATCTACCTTCTTAAAGTGCCTTGCTACCCCAGATAGCACACATTGGAGCTTGAAGACGTCAGGTCTATTTCATTTACACCAAATCTGTAAAGAGTTGCAGGTTATAGAAAGCAAAGAATCTTTCTGTCAGTGTGTGGGTATATATATATGTGTGTGTGTGTATACACGCAGTGAAAAATACATAAATAGAAAAACAAGATGAGAATGTGAAGGAATAATTGTTGCCCTGTCTGTTAGTTCCAGTGTTCAACATTAGACAACCAAACCAGAAAATGAGAGATGCAAATGCTGCTTCTGTATTATTTGAAAATTGAGGATATAGCATAAACTCTTAGGACACAATGTCCTACTTCCATCTGGTGCTCCTGCATTCAATTATAGCTTTGTTGTTGTTCATTTCAGTGGTCCCAGATTTTGAGTTAGAGCAGACATTGGCACACTACAGCTTATTAGTTGCTTATGGATCCTGCAAGTCATCCTTGCATTCTGGCTGTTTTGCAACTCCATTTAATTTTCTCTTAGAAGTTATCAGTGACATTAGAAATGGAGTTTGGCAGATAACTCCATGTGGGTGGTTTTTACTGCAATTGTTTCATTCAGTGACTGCTTATAATTCTGTGTATTTAAGAACTCTGTGCTGCTCTCATCCACAACAGTATCTCAGCATCTTATTTTCCCTCTTCCCTTTTTGTATAGCTTACTGATTTTCCATTCCTTTCATCAGGCTGTGCAAATTGCTGCCACAAGTATTGTGGCCACTGTTATTTCTGGCAGGAGATGTCTGTAGTGGCATGAATGATCTTCCGGAAGATGTTGTCAGCTGAATCCTTAAAAGGAAGTGATGATGTTAAATATTATGACACTTCCTTGTTCTTTGCCACCGTAGGGTCCTTCTACTGCATTACCAGCTTAAGAAGTGAAAGGACAAAATGAAAAGAAGATTTAATAGAAATTTGTTCTGTTCAAGTGTAAACATGTTCAATATATTGAGTATATAAGAAAAGCCTCATAAAAGTAATCAAATTGAAAGCTTGGTTTTAGACATATAAAATACAGAAATATCTTCCAGTATGTAAAAGTATATTGATATTTTTGTTTTGAGAAATTTGGAGACTATGAATGTGAAAAAGTGGGCACATTAAAATGAGGGGGCACCTTTTCTCAAAGGTTGTAATAAATATACTTCTTAAAGTAAATTTAAGGTTTAAGGTAAATATACTTTAATATACTTTTAAGAAATGAGACACATTCTCAGAATAAATATCTACACTGAGAAAATTGCCTCAGCTTGGTGAAGGCTGATACCCTACTGTTGGAAATGTGTTCCGACTAAGCTCCCTAACAGACTGGATCCTCTCTGTTGGCATGACACTTAGGTGTGCTGAGTCACTTGTTGGTGCAGTGCCAAACACAGGCAAAGAGTAGGAGGGATATGGATGGCAGTAATAAAAGTACCCTCAGGATAGAGATTTCTGCATCTCAATGATTCTTTAAGAAGGAAAAAAATCTAAACTACTGTAAACCATGGTTTTAGTTTGCAACCGTGTTTTTTACTTAACTTTGTAAAAATGTGCGAAACAGTACAATTAGAAAAAAAAAATACTGCTTTGTCACTGTAATACAAAGTGCATATAAGGGACAGAAAGGAAACTAAAATGTTTTAAAAGGAAGACATTGAATTGTTTTGCCTCACAGAGTCAACAGACATAATGGGGTATTTTCTCTTTTCGTGTGTTATTAACTATATGCACACATAAAAACATTCATGTTTGAGAGTTGTAAGGGTTAGGGTTAACCAATAAAAGTTGAGAAGTCTTTTCCTTTGCCTGTGTCATTCTGAGACACACATCCATATCTCCTGCTAACAGGATTGAAACTAGAAGTAAATTATGTTTAGTTTAGTTTGAAATTTGCCAATCAAGTTATCAAAACTGACAGTGAAAAGATAGGGTATCAGAAAGGTTTAGGACCTTGCTTGAAGTGGATCTGTACCTTTTTTTACTGTATTAGATAACAATTTAAATCATGTCTTTTAGTAGATTTGTATTAGTAGTTATGAGACAGACTGTTGAAAAAAAGTTTGTTCAATCCTTTGCTGTTTTAATTGCTCACCCTTTGAAATAAATGGGAGAATCAATTGGTTTTGAACATTAAAATTCTAAGTTACTGGAACAAGAAGACCTGCTTTTATTTTTCTGTCTGCTTATGGACATTCACATCCTGGTCTCCATTATTTTTCTCTGTACTTGCGTACATTTGCTGGCCTGTCCAGCACTCCATGCCACTGCTGGAGTTTGTTTTGCAACAAATTCCGATATTAAAAAGATAGGAAGATAAGAAAATGAAAAGACTTTCTGTTCAATGCCAGAATCCCGTTTTTCTTTCTCTTTATTTCAAGAAATAATCCTATTCCATTTTAATAATAACTGATTCCCTTCCAATTGGATCTAATAATTGCATAGCCCAATCATCTGAGAGCTAGGATATTCTGTTACATAGATAATCTCCCTCTGACAGCAGTTGGGTTTTTTCCCCTCTCCTGCTTACACTGTGAATAACTCATATCAGTTCCTCAGACCTTCCCAGAGCAAGGGCCATGAGCTTGAGGACTGAGACAACAGTGTTTCGCTTTGTTTTTATGAGATGACCTTGGAAATCCGTTAGACAATCTATGTTTTGAACAGTTTTCATTTTGTTGTGCAACTGTATGGTGTGTTAATTTCTGAGGCCTGAGTTTCTGCTTTTTTGTTTGTATTGCTGTTCCTTTCTTGGTTTTAGCAGTGACTGTACTGTAAGTAAATTAAACCACCTTCTTCAGACTTTCTCACTTGTTGCTCCTTCCCAGGAGGACTAGAAGTGGACATAGAAGGTCATGAGACCTAAATCGTGCATTCTAGTTCCATTTTGCACTATTCTCTTCTTGTACATATGAATGGGCATTGATCCTGTAAATCCATAGAAGTACAACTTCTCATACACTTCTAAAAAATAATACAAGTATTCTTTAAACTGATTAACCTTAAAGGAAAGGGCTAGGACTCAGGAATTTGGAAATTCCCCTGTGAAAGAAGCAGAGGACAAGTCAAAATGCCAAAGTAATTTTGTACCATCTGAAATTGACTGTTCAGGACTTGCACCCTCTGCTTAATTAATCTCTTATAACATTTCTGCCTACTGTATTGGAATCGTCGGAAAACTTACTTTAAGGAAAGAGAACTGTAGCTATAAATGTTTACTTTAGAAAGGCTTATTGGTAGACAGATGCTAGAGAGGATTTCTCTGCCTGAATGTGGGAGTCAGTGGAACAGATCATCTGGAGTGATTAACTTTTAGACTCCTCTGACACACTAGGACAGGTGAAGGTTGGCAGGCAGATATATGCAATTTATTCTCCTAATAGCTGCAAGCTTTCACTGTTCTATAACTTATTCTTAAATAAAGTGGGGGACACGCATATTTAAGAAATTTATATGCAAATTCAGTTAGTCCTCCTCAACAGCAGACTCTTCGCTGCCTTGCTGTAAGAGGCAACAAGAATTGGAGGGGATAAAAAAACCCAAACAGCTAAAACCTGGAAAAAAAAAAAGTCCACAAAACAAATGAATGTATGAAAGTACAAACAGAGCCTGAGTTCTAGAGTAAGTTTGAGGCTTTGTTTGGGTTTTGTACTGGTTTTGTTTGCTGTGATTTAAGCCCTGGAAGATATAAGGCCTCCTTTGCTACTTGTTCTTATTCTTCCAGTGCTACTGAATTGGTTAGAATAAACCTGCTACATAATAACATCATGTTTCAATGGAGATTTTCATGGAGCTCTCAAACTTGTCTGATACGCATTCAGTTTTTTAAATTAATTTTTTAATTGTATTTCTTTTTCAAATATTTCAGGCATATGGCTCTGGTTGTGATATTGTTATTCTGGCAGATGACTTTGAATGTGTGCAAATTATTCCTGGTGCTAAACATGGAAATATCCAGGTCAGTTGTGTGGAGTGCTCCCAGCAACAAGGCAGGGTAAGGATTTTAATAAATTTCTGTAGTTTTGTTTTTTTTTCAATGGAATAGTCTAAATGAAATAAACAGCAATATAATACATTGATATTGTTAATGAGTTAATTTCGTGGCAGAGATCTTATTTTACTGATCTGTAACTTTGAGTAAGACTTTGAGGTTTGTGTTACTCAGAATATTGTTTCAATTTAATAGTATTCTTCTGGGGGGAGAGGGAGAGGGTAGACATTTTGTAACAATGGGGTTTATTCCTTTCCAGGACCTGTAATAACAGATCTAACAAAATGTGGAAATATGTATTAGTTATAGTATAGTATCAGAACTGGAATGGTACTGAAATGGTTGTTATTGTTTCCACTATTGTATGCTTTCATCTAGCTAGAGAATATACAGATAAATATTCACGATTACATATATATACACACATATGTGTGAGTGGGTGTTTGTGTCCTGCAAAGTAATGAATTAAAAATATTTTTCAGAAAAGCTTAGGCATGTTTAATGTTTTTAGAAGTGCTACAGTATGAGCAGTCGCAACTGCGAGGGCCCTTGCCTGGCAATATGGTTTTATTTCTAATCCCTAAACAATGATAAAGAGACAGTTCATGTTACTGGGAAAAACTTATGGTAATGCACTGAGAAATTTGTCAGTTGTCACTGCCTACTAATATTAGCTAGTTAACAGTTAGCTGCAGTATTGAGAAAGCCCTAGTTAGGGTTTGGGCAGGTTTAACCGGCAAGCTGCCTGCACTGCAGCCAGGCAGTCCCAGTACGACTGGAAGAGATATTCCAGCTGCACAGGCGACCCCTGCAAGATCATCATGACCCCCTGGGTGGCTCTGCATTCAGGACTCTGAATTCAAGGACTGTTGTTTTTTGTAGGAGTGTGTTGCTGCAGCCTCCTTCCCCTGCCCTGAAGAGGAAATAAGATTTCATAATAAATATTTTGAAATATTTGACCATTTGTCTCCCTCAAAACATACTTAAGTATTCAAAATAGAATTACATTTTTTCCCATTTCTCATAATTATTGTTCAGTGGTACAGAATGGAATCTGGGAACACAGAGACCCAGTCACTAATAATTCATTGATTAATTAGCTGTGAAGTAGATAGAACATGAGCAGAAGTAGTGGAGGCATCAGCTTTCCCATATGCATTAACAGTAGTTACCCTAGAAGAATGTATTAGATCTGATTGCAGTGTTTGTCCCACTGAACAAAGTATCTTCCCTCCTCAGAGTTAAAAATCTTAAAGGTGGGCTTGTTCAGGATGTATTTCTCAACTTCCGTAAGAAAGTAGACATATAACATAATTAATGACATTTGGATTAATTTCATTTTTCTTGAACAGTGACACATGGAAGAAGTATTGGAAGTTCTTTAGCTGTTTTGGAATACTGAGGAGTGGTTATACTTATCTCCTAACCTTACAGTTTGAGTCTTCAATTTTACTTTTTTCTTTCCAGATTGCAGCATCATATGGAAATGCTGTTTGCATTTTTGAACCACTTGGTATAAATTCTCATAAAAGAAATAGTGTAAGTATGTATTTCATTATCGTAATTTGGTTTAGGCTTTTAGAAGAGGCAAAAGTCTGTCTGCCAGTTATTAGATTACATTGACACATGAAAGACTAATGGATAAACATTTTCCACCATCCATGATAAAATTGGATCTGTAGAGTCTTCCACTGCATGAATCAAGCTGAGCTCTGCACATCTGCTAAGTTCACAATAACATCTTGTTCTTGAGTCTCATACTAGAATGATACAGTGACATGAAGAGATCATCAGATTTGTGGTACAGATATATGACTTGTATACATGTACCCAGGCTTGTATAATCTGAGCAGCCATGACTGAGCACTCAAGCATTAAGTGTGTTTTTGGCATGATAAATGCTCCATCCCTGGCGGTGTTCAAGGCCAGGTTGGACAGGGTCTCAGGCAACACGGTCTAGTGTGAAGTGTCCCGGCCCATGGCAGGGGGGTTGGAATTAGATGATCATAAGGCCCTTTCCAAAACTAACTATTGTGTGATTCTCAAGCAAGTTTCACAATCTCTGTTCCATCTATACTGACATCCTGTATGCTGTTATAAATATATGACCTAGCTAAAGTAATCTACATACATATTTATATCTGTGACAGGTCCTGTTGTGATTCATACAGCATTTTAATTTTTGTGAAACAATTAAATTATTAAAACCAGATTTAGCCATCTGCCATGGGGTCCTGAATGTTTTTGCAACAGGCTTAATACCAGTTTCATAGTGAAAGAATGAAATACCAGTACCTTTGTATTTTCTGTTGATTTAAGAATTAATCCTTTACTGTTTTTAAACCACAGCAACTAAAGTGTCAGTGGCTTAAAACTGGGCAATTCTTCCTCAGTTCTATGACTTATAACCTGGCATGGGATCCTCAAGGTAATGTGAAGTTTGTGAAGTATTTGTTCAACATTTGTAGTTAGGAGAACTTGCACACAGACTGTTGTTATTGTAGTAAAGTGAGAACATGAATATGGAAATTTTAGATTATCTGTTCTCAGGCAGGGTTGCATAAAATTAGAGGCTACATTTAACATTTGTGAAGATGTTGTGCCAAGTGGTTGAATCTCTTATGCAAGATCTTAGTTTGGGAATCACAGTGTTAAGTTGTTAACTGATTTGAATTACCATAGTTAATCATTTAGACATAATTTTATCACAGTTAAAATCAGCAGTGTACCCTGACACAGATTTTTATAAGATGCGTATTTGAGATGTAACGTTGAGTATTTAATATGATTTATCATTTGAAGTCACAAAAAACATGGATGTTCTTTCTTAAAACATACTATAAATTCAAAATGTTTTAATAAAACCAGCTGTATAATATGATAGAATACCCTATCATGTTTAAAACTGACTTTATAAAGCTGAGGTTTCAACCAGTTTTGAATAATTCTCAGCAAAACATGATGACAGGCTTAATCTCTCAATATACATGCATCGTCTTGCCTTCACAGCTTTGCTATTACTCACTTTCAGGTAACAGGCTGCTGACAGCAACTGACTTTTTGCAATTGTGGGCCCCTCCATCTAGCGACATTCTAGAAGAAGATGATGATGATCCTGACAATCAGGTCAAAGATGATAAAGTTCTTCCAGTTCTAAATGACTGGAAATGCGTCTGGCAGTGCAAGTGAGTGAGATAATTTTTATTTTAAGACAAATTGCAGTGCCACCTCATTTATCCACCCTATCTTTTTTCCAAAACCACATTTTAAAATGTGCTTTTAAATCAGCTTAAAATACCAGAAAAATCCAAATGATGTAAGTTATTCCAAATAAAAATTCCTCACTTTTGCAACTGACCTATCACCAGACGAGCTAGTCAAAGACTTACCCAAAAGGTAGCACGGGCAATGTATCTAAACTGTTGCTGTTCTCTTCTAGTGTTGAGATATTGGATAAGGCTGAACAGAGGAGCAGTTGCAGGCAGATATGCTACACTGATAAAGATGAGAGCTGCATTTTGAATGTTAGCCAGAAGGTCCCAAAACTTTTGCCCCAGTTCTGTTTGAGATCCATGTTACAGAAGTGCTTCCTGATCAGCCATTTCTATAAATATACATGCAGACCTGGGAAGCAGCTGCCTATAAACCTGTGTTCTCTGGACTTTTTATAAGCCATTTCAGATTTTGTGCCCACGAAGAGCTGTATAGGCTAGTTTTCTCTTTCACGCAGCAGACCCTTAAGCTGTACTCACAGATGAATAGTATCACAAATTATCTAGATGATCTTGTCTTTCATTTGTTCCTACTATTTGTCTTCACTGGGAGTAGAGGAGTAGGTGGGACAAACTTCACTTCTGTGATGTCATTGGATCTAGCCTAGGCTTGCTATGCTTTAAACAGTGTATTTTATGGGCTGTTTTTCTGTAAAATTTTGAAAATACAAATTATTTTGTTTCATTGTAGAAAATACTTCTTATGATTCTGCCATTTCAAAAGTATGCTTAAAGCAACAACTGTAAATCACTAATACATTTAATTTAAGCAATGAACAGTAATATTTAATCAGCTGAATATATATGGAATAAAACTATGGAATAAATAGACTTTACTTACAACTTGAAACTTTACTCTTGTATTCTTTAGGACTGCAGTATCAGTACATTTGATGGCATGGTCTCCTGATGGTGAATACTTTGCAACAGCTGGGAAAGTAAGGACAGAAAAGGAATAATTGAATAAGTGATTGCAATGGTTTTTTATTTGTTTGACAAAGCTATACCTTTTGGACTGATAATATGTGCAGTTCAGTGCACAAATTAGAAAAGATTTTCTGTTTAGTGAATTCTAGGTTCAGTTATCAGTTCTTAACTTCCATTTCAGTTTGCAGTATATTTTGTGAAATTGCTATTCAAGCTAATTTTTCAATTAATAATTCTCTTTAATATCACCCTCTTATTTGAGTGATTCCCTTTGGTTTTCAAGCCTAGTTATGTAAGCATTTATTGCTTGCACTTAATGTTGATTGAACAATTGATGAATTTTAAGAACCTTTGCTTTCGTATACTTACTAAGGAGGACAGCTGAATGATGAGCTATGTTGTTTTATGACAAAACTCTTACTTTCAACTCCTTAATAATTACTACATATAGAAACATTGTGGTTAGAAAACTATAAAAAAATTGCTTCATTCTGTATTTCCCATGAATATACTTTTATATAGCTAAATATTTGGCAAATTAGATGAGGCAGATGGTTCCAGAATTTTCTGTCTGAAGGACAGTTCTATATTAGTTGTTTCGTGAGATACGCAGCTTTGATCATAATTCTTAACAGGGCTGCCTGTCAGACTTCCTCCTTGCAGAGTCTGTGGTCAGATACTACTGTACTTTTTCATGCTTGTCAGGAAATACTGTCTTACATCTACACTCAGAGGTTTGTCTATCATCTATTTATTTTATTCTGTATCACCATTCCATCAGCAAGTCCTCATATCCAGGGATGTGGTGTCCAGCTGTGTACAATTACTGTAGCCATATTAGTAATGTGGTCCTTAGCATAATCATACTCCAGACTCACTTAATAGCATTTATAGTATTGCTGTTTCAGCATTTCACTACTGTTTCAATTAATCACGCCAGTGGCCCCCAACCATTTAAACCAGGAAGGTAGCATAGGCTGTGATGGTGGAGGGTAAGGTTGTAATATGCGTCTGCTCCTCCACTCTGTGCCTGTACTCAGTAGGTACAGTGCTTTCCATGAAAGTCAGGCTTCCTGTGCATGGGAACCAACATGAGTTGTCTCAGTGGAGAAACGAACTGTTACTGAGCTTAATATTGTTGTGTTAGCAGCAGCCTACTTCTGGCTTCTATCTTTGCAGGGAGATGGATGTGGCATTTTAAACATGCATATGTGCCTAGCAGAAAATGCACAGTGAACCAAGAGAAAAGTAGGGGGCCAACAGGTCTGCAGGAAAAAGTCCTTATAGGAATGAAATATTGCCAGCAGAATATTTCTTCAGTCCTGTAGGTTATTCCAATAGGACCATCAACGAAATAAGTGGTCTCAGAAATGGGTCGTCTGAAAAACTGCAAATAGTACCAGAACAGCAGTTTCTTCATTATTTGGGACTTTATTTTTGTGGTATTTTTAATAATAGCTAGCTAACCCCATGGTTTTTTTACTGCTTTACCTAGAATGACTGCCTCTTAAAGGTTTGGTATCCTATGACTGGTTGGAAGTCATCTCTTCTGCCCCAAGAGAATGAAGAAAAGAAAAAAAGCTCAGAGGTTGTCAACTTTGCATTTGTTTATTTGGCGCATCCTCGAGCAGTGACGGGATTTTCATGGCGTAACATTAGCAAGTACATGCCCAGGTTCGAAAGTTTCCTTTTTAAAAAAACCCAGGCAAGGCTTTGAACAAATATTTTTAATGCTTTGGTTAAAGTTTGGCCATCAAGAACATGATCAGATTTCTCTGATTATACTTTGAGGAAATAAAACATATGAACATCTTCCCATAAGCCTTTGTATTACCTAGTACAATAGTGGTAGTCACATTAACAGGTGAAATTTATTCTAAAATATAGTCTAAACTTGAGTGCCTTCTCAAGGTATGCCAGGAAGCATGAATATAAAGCTTTGTCTTCACTAATTGGTGCTATGACATTGGAAATAAAATATTTATTTAAATGATCAGCATTTAGTAAGCTAAGTTGTATTGTATATACTGGTTATTAATCAGTTGTTCAATTTCACTTCTAGTTATTTAGTAAAAATTATGCATTCTTCACATAGTTCGACAATTCAGATAGTTTAGGCAGTTTGATAACTGCAGTTTAATAATCACTGTTGCATTTATCAAATAAAAATCATTCCATGTTCACATGTGGTTTTGCCAAATCCAATATGAGTTTACCAGCATGCCAAAAATCATTACTGATATAAAACCTTTTGTTAGCGGAGAGGCAGAAATTTGGATGAAACGACTACTCTCCCCTAATTTCCACTGTGCCCATATAGCTAATTTAATTACATTGGACAGTAACCGTGACATGTCTATTCTTAGGGGTTTGGTCTGTAACGTGTTACTCACATCTTGTGTTGATGGCATCTGTCGGCTGTGGTCAGAGACACTGTTACCAGAAGATACTCTTCTTGGTGAGCAGATCTGTGAAACCAGCACTTCCAACATTAGCAGCACCATCTCTCAATCTGGAAAGCAAAAGGACAGTATACAGCATGCACTAGAGGTACAAGTAAATACTTGTCACTTTTTTTTTTTTCAAGATTCTTAAAATTTAAACGCTTAAAGGATGTAGAACTATGAATTTGTATTATCTAGTTCTTATAAGGATAAAAGTAGTCTGAATTATTACATATCAATTTTTGAAGTTTGTTACAAAACAATGAAGAAATCAGACTTTGCAACTATGCACCCAAGCTCCGTGTTCTTAAAACTCAATCTACTTTTTCTATAGCTAACTAATAGTGATGAGACAATGTTTAATATGGAATAGTGAGAGTTTCATTCTGATTGGCTCTGAAAGTCTGTAATTATACAAACAGAGGAAGCAGTAAATAAAATCTTTTAAATTTTAGTTATCTGATTTGATAACTGCATTTCCAAAAAGTGGTACTATAGGGCTCAAAATTTCAGTGGCAGTCATATCAAGTCTATTAAGTTTACAGTAAGAGAAAACCTATCAATATAAAACAAGAAAGCAAAACAAAAAACCAAACACCCCACTACTCATCTGTAGGCTGTTACAGTCTGATGAAGTTTTTACTTCTTATATATCATGACTATCAACAAATAGGGAAAGCAGAACCAAATATGCTTTGGGCTGTTCAATCAGTTGTGCTCTCAGCAATTTTCTGTTAACAAAAATAATGCATTATAGAATTACATTGGAAAGGTTACTGCTTTTAGATTGCCATAATCTCGTTTATGAAGGTTACACAAAATAGTGTATATTTTTGTGGTGGTGTTTTAGCAGATAGTAACATAACTTTCAGAAGACTGTTAGAAGAGCTTTGCCTTTA
Organism: Psilopsiagon aurifrons; assembly: GCA_025447955.1. Lineage (NCBI taxonomy): Eukaryota > Metazoa > Chordata > Aves > Psittaciformes > Psittacidae > Psilopsiagon > Psilopsiagon aurifrons. The sequence continues at coordinate 16,761 of JAOEHY010023858.1, forward strand.
GCTAGAACTGATGTACACAAGTGTTACTAATCCCTGCTGAGATATATTTTAAGTAATCCATTTCAAATTAATCTTCACGTCTTAGGTAGAAAGAAGTTAAAAAGCTTTAGGCTTTACTAAGTGTGAATTTTTACCTTACACAGTTTAATTTTATTTTTTTTTTATAAATATACCAGACAATTCACGAGTTGAAAAATATGAGAAAAGGACAAAGGAGGTCATCAGTTCTCGTTACCCATACAGATGTATTGCCAGATCAGCAGGGTACTCACGAAGTTCAGCGTCACATTTCACATCATGCAAATGCACTTGGTCACTTCCACATAGCAGCAAGCATCAACCCTAACACAGGTGAAATATTACAACCATTTATTAAACTGTAATAATGTATTTACACAAAATGGAAAAAAAAAAAGGGGGGGGGGGAAGAGGGGACAGAGATGTACATTGTTTGCTTTACCTAATTAGATACAGGGAATTTGTAGGAAGACTTATTTCACAAGCCTGTTATTTCTCAAAGAATTGTGTAAGATGAGGTTCAGAACTTCTAAAAGCCAATTGAATTCATCTTTGCATGTTAGAAAGCAAAGGAAATCTAAGTTGCATGTCTGCTTGGTGTTAGATTGTTGGGTTTTGGGAGGCGATGGTATATGATGAATAGAGTATTTGTGTCCTACAGAATAGATAACGAATTAAAAAAAAGCTGTACCAGATTTTTGGCAGGAAACCAGATTTTTTTATAGAATAATGCAGAATATTAGAAACAAGTGAAAGACTGAAGAGCAATCATGTTTGTTGCCTAAAATCTGTATGTGAAATGATAATACTGCAACATAAGAAATTGCGCAGTTAGAACCATTGAGTATCATTTACCATTCACATAACTATTAATTTTCATGTAAATTTTGCTGACTTTAAAATATCTTATATATCTTTTTAATTTCAAATACATGTAAAAACTTGATCTGTATCCTACCTTTTCTGATATTACAGGCACAAATCAGTAATAATTTTTAGTTTCTACCTAAAATAACCTAAGTGTCTTAAGAAATACGTGTGTATTTGTGTATATATATTTCTCAAAGGTGAGCAGTTTAATATATAGCTTTTTTATTTGTTTAAAAATATCCACAGATATTCCATCAGTCTTGGCTGGAACAGCTTTTAACGTAGATGAAGGAAATGGAGGCTTCGTTGTTCACTGGTTGAATAATAAAGAATTTAATTTTACATCCTCTATTGAAGTGTTTATGCAGCATCTAAGAAAAATTTCTGAACAACAAGTAGAACAAGATTTTGATGTTGAGGCTGAAGAGGAAGAAGAAATGGAAGAAAAAGAGAAAGGTTTACATATGAAATTAGATCACGGTTAGTAATATTGGGATATGTAGCACGAGAGTGACTTTGAAGTGCATTAATGCAATAATTAATGCATTTATTTACCACAAGAATGAGAGTGCTAACATCACTAACCTGAAATGGACATTTACTGCTGAAATTTTAAATGCTGTAATTGTAGGCATGAAAAATGCAGTGATGTACTCTGTTGGAATGCAATAATGACATACAGTGAAAAAGAAAGGTAGCTTTGGGCTTTCATTTTCATTTTTAATATATTCCACTGAGCTATGAAATCATGACTAAGACCTGCTGTGTATTTACCTTACTATCTGATTGTAATGACAAACCAATTTATGGCAAGCTTTAAGTAGGGTTGGACATAGCTCCATTTTAATGCAACTGCAGTGTTTCCAGTAATGGTAAGATTTACATCTTAAGCTTTACATCATGTGATGATGCCAATTGTAGCTGTTCACAAAGCAACAGAGACTATTTTGAAATTAATGGTGAAAAAGTGTCCTACCAGAAATACGTTACATTGCTGTAGGAGGGTCACTCGGTCAGTAAGCATGTGTAAAAATCTCAATCTGTATACAGAAAACAGGAAGACCAATTAGTGACAGTAAACTGATGATGCATTTTGTTATTTATAATGCTTAGGTTCTTAAAATGTAGATTACCAATGCAGTAGTTAAGTATATGATAATTCTTACTGAACATGCAATACATACTACTTTGTCAATGATCACTGTAATCAATGATATTTCATTATTACCTTCTAAATACTACCAACCACCCTCATTAGTTTGAAACCAGCATTCATATGAAATATGTGGGTTTATAGTTGACCAGAATAATCTTAGGCAGGACATTACTGTTAAGTTTCTGAATTTGTATGGTTATATTTATTATTACTTGTATTGCATAGTTAGAAACAATAGTCAAGGGCCAGACCCTCACATTTTTCAGCTGTCTGCTTTGTCTAAGAAAGATGTTTCTACCCTCAATGCACAGGAATGTTCTTATCAGACACTATTATTAGCAGATAAGAAATATTATGTTGTTTTGGATAGAAACTGCTGGGGAAATCTTTTTAATGCATTAAATGGCACATTTCTTTTCTGTTGCAGACTTGTCTATAGATAGAGAATCAGAGACAGGGACTGGTACAGGCTCTTCAGAACATGAAGATGGAGAAAAAGAGGGAAGCCCCAAAACTTCTCTACTAAGAGGCCCATGCATGCCTCTTCCGACAGTTTTGTTAGATCAGAAAATTGAGTTGCTTGTAACTGAATGGAACAGAAATCCAGATATGCTTTTTACTATCCATCCCATTGATGGCACCTTTTTGTTGTGGCATGTGAAATACTTAGATGAATACACTCCAGGCATCTTTCGGCAAGTTCAGGTATTGTATATTTGAAAATGTTTTATTATTTATGATCTTAATCAACAATCATTGTGTCCTTTCTTTTATACCTGAACATTCATATGAGTTTAAGTACTTCCTGTGAAACAGCTAATATTTATTTGGACTTGAGCTGTGGTGTTAAATTCTAATTTTTTTATTTTTTTTTTTTTTTTAGGTTTCATTTTCTTCTAGGATTCCTGTTGCATTTCCATCAGGAGATGCTAGCTCCCTTAGCAAAAATATTATGATGTATGCTTGCCCCATCTTTGTAAAAGATGATAGTAGTGCTGTCTATCAGAAGACAATGGACTTTCCAGATAAGACTCTAGGAAATAAAGGATCAAGCCTTGACCAGGATAGTGCAAATATGAATATAATTTCTCCAAAAGTAATGATGGTTTCCAAACATATAGATGGCTCTCTAAATCAGTGGGCAGTTACTTTCATTGACAAATCAGCTTTCACTTCTGTGCTAACTGTATCACATAAATTTAGGTACTGCGGTCACCGTTTTCATCTCAATGATCTAGCTTGCCATTCTGTTTTACCATTACTGCTAACATCTTCTCATCATAATGCTCTATTAACTCCTGAATCAGACAGTTCCTGGGACTCTGATAGGATAAACAGAAAAATGGATCCAGTTAAACATGTGAAAGGTTCTTCCAGACAGCAGCTTAAAAATGCAGCAACCCGTACATTCCATGACCCAAATGCAATCTATAGTGAGCTGATTCTGTGGCGGGTAGACCCTATAGGACCTTTATCATACACTGGAGGAGTATCTGAATTGGCTCGAATTAACTCTCTTCATACCTCCGCTTTCTCTAACGTAGCTTGGCTTCCAACACTTATTCCCAGCTATTGCCTTGGTGAGTATACTTAGAGTGTTTCCCATATAGAGTTAACACTATGAGTTGTAGAATTAATTTGTCAAAATAAATTACTATTATAATTTGGAGTATATTTATATTAACTTTTCATCAATTTACTTGTATTATGCAAATTATTTTTATTTCATTTGAAGCTAAACAGCTTCAAAACACTTCATCTGGCCTGAGTGTGCCTGTAGTTACTGTGAATCAGCTGACATTCAGTAACTTCTTTGTGCGAGTAAGTAATCATCGCTCTCACAAAGAACAAGATGATCCCTTTCCTCAGTGCTTTAGGCAGCTTCACTGAGTGTTCTCTGCATTGCCATCTTATTAATAATGCAGATGTTCTGACAACTTGAGCATCTGCGTTGTTGGCCACATACAGCTGCAGGAGGCGGTGGGTTGAGCAGAAATAGTATTTGGCCCACTTGAACAACTGATTAGTTGGGAAAGTTTTTCAGCCAAAATTTACATTTTGATGTAATTTTGATACAAAATATCAAAATCTTTTAACAAGCTGGCTAAAAATTCTGCTTAGAAGGTCCTGAAATGATGCCCAAATTCTTCAGGCTGCCAGCGTTTTACAAAAGCGCCGTTAGAACAGAGTACTTTTAAAGAAACAGGCTACATGAACTTTAGAGAACTGCAAATACTCTTTCAGGGGTCAGGCACTACATCATCTGATGTCTAATGCCCTAGGATGTCTCTCTAGGTTTTGTATTTTAGAGCTTTCTACTGCAGTTAGCAAAATAGTTTCCAGTACTGGTAAGACAAAATAGTGTCTACAGCCATGACTCTCCTCAGTCACTCAGATAATTATTTTGAATGATCACAAAGATGCTGTTGTAGTAAGTTGTCATCTTTGCATACAGTACTAAAAATGTCATTTTGTGATGGATGTAACATTGTCTTCTATTAATAATGCCAAGTTGTTTTATTATGCTAAGGCAAGTCTGACCTTTGCAACAATAAAATAGGTGTCAAAGATGTTGTACAACTTCAAAAATCCTAACTATACTTAATAAGCATGTAACATGTCTTCTATTTAAAATAAAATAAATTATTTTCTCTGCTTAAGTAGTAATATTCTATGCTGTCTAAATTCCACAGTCTTCTAAACACAAATAACTACCTTGGCGACATTCCTTCAGGTGTACTACATAATGGTTTTTGTGCATGTAAACCGTTATTTGTAAATATGAGTTATGCTTAGATTATTCAGCATTTATGAGGAGTTAAATGAGCAGAAATGGAGTTATTTAAAAATTTAGATAATGTAGTTTAATGCACACATTTGCTTAGGTTTTTTGCTTTGATAATTTATGGAAATTATGTTAGAAATGTATTCAGATACAGTGATGTGGAACATAATAGATTACCCAATGCCATTTCACTGCTACTTTTTTTTAACTATGAAGTTTTTGTGTTTTCTATTAGGCACATACTGCAACTCTGCTAGTGCTTGCTTTGTTGCATCTGATGGCAAAAACTTGAGACTCTATCAAGCTGTTGTAGATGCACGAAAACTTCTAGATGAATTATCTGACCCTGAATCATCTGTAAGTTTTCTGTAGCAATGCTTTGAAAGTATTAAACTACTTAAGGTAACTCCTCTCTTTAGTAGGAAGTTTTTCTTCACTTGGTTCTGTATAATCTTTTTGCCATTCTGTGTATAGGATCTTATGCCTTATACCTTTCATAATTTTATGGTTTGCATCTCTCTCTAAACATCAGCAGTCAGAAATACAGCTATTACTACTAAAAGTGGCTGCACTGAAGCAGAATTTCCCTGACAGCCTGTAGCAGGTGGGGAAAGGAAAAACAGGATTTCTTTCTTTGTGTTCTTAAAAGAGGGGAAGTCAGAGTAAGGGGGAAGGTGAAGACAGTAGAGCAGATTTAGATGTATCCACTGAAGTTACATCTGTATATGAGGAAGGACAGATATGGTGGGATAAGAGGGAATTGGCAGGTTACTGTCAAGGGTAATATTAGGTCTTATGTTTTTGTCCCTCTTTAGTATTTAGTTTCTGTAACATTAAGCAAAGTAACGCCTGATCTTGCATTGTTATAAAGAAGCACATCTTTCCTTTTTTTTATTCTTTTGTTATTTTCTAAGCTATCCTGCAAGGTAGAGCCTGGCAGTATTCAGATCAGCCTGAGGAATCTGTTCCAAGAGCAGTAATTGTGAATATTCTAGCAAAAATCAATAGAGCCTTCAAGTTTTACGTATAAGCTATACTGATTTTTTTTACGTGTTGTGACAAAACCTGAAGCTTTCAATAGAAGTGAAGCAGTATATTTGACTTTCTCATGGCACAGATACCAAGTTATGTTATTAAACGATGAGTCTTTAAATAAACACAATTTATTTCCCATTAAAAGTGGTGCACTATCCCCATGAATAGCTACAGACACAGCAGTGCAAATGTCTTGAGGAATGCTTTTTATGTGACAACAGTAAGAACTCTGTTACAGTTTGTGCCTATGAGGAAAGATAAAGTATCAGTGTATTGTGACTGCAATTTCCTTTTGTCTGAAGGAAAAATATACTAACTCCTCTAATTTATATTTTTTCTGTTTCAGAAACTTATTGGGGAAGTGTTTAATATTGTGAGTCAACAATCTACTGCTCGACCAGGATGTATCATTGAACTTGATGCAATAACTAACAAAGTAAGTAAATGGCTAACTCTTTAAGGGTTTCGCATAAAGGTGTTTAGTATCTCTGTTAATTAACCTAATCAGTTGAAGAGATAAGACATTTCTGTACGATGATGACTGCCTTTAACTTTTCTGTTAGGATACCTTGAACATTACAGTCAGACAGCTTGCTTTTAGCTGCTAACAAATCCAGAATGTAGGAATTGTAGCTATAAGTTACTACTATTTTTTTCCTGTCTCTCCTAACTCTAATACAGCTATCCATTTTAAACATTGAGGAGGTAGCAGCATTACACCTTGTTCTTACTCACAGTTATTTTGAGCAGACGTGTTCCAGTGCTGTTTTCTGTTAGGAAGCAGGCTGTGAAAACAGTGTTTTACCATTTCTTAATTAGATATCTGGATGGTTTTTGACACATATAAAGAAGTAGTTCTTTAGTAGTTCACATATAAAGAAGTAGTTAGTCAATAAATTTCCATGCTTTTAAGTATTAATCACATGGGATCGTCAATCTTAAGTTCAAATTTACAAAATACTTGTCTAGAATTTTTATAGATGAGTACAAAAAATACTCTTTCCATGTTTCTCTGGAAAAAGAGGGTGTTTTGCAGCATGAAAATTTAGCTATCTCTGTCTTTGGGGACGTATTTTTCCTTCCCTGCAGAAAAGGATTTCATTGCCAGTTATCTCCTTTGTCAAGAGGTGGAGGTACTGCAAGGAAATCTGTTGCTGTCAGGAAGGACGGCTGTTGAGATACACAAGGGAAAGAAAATCTGCAAATCATTCCCTTTTTTAGATTTCCTAAGCAGCTCATTGCAGACAGGTCTTCCTACTGAAAAGGGATAAAACTCTTAAGAGTTTCCCACTGTCATTTATTCAACACCTAAAGCAATAAAAACCAATCAGGTGCTAGTGCATCTGTCAATAACTGCAGCAAAAATGTTATTACAGAATGTGTCTAGCAGCGTAGATCTCAGTGAAATGATTTGCATATACAAACAATAGGTTCTAGAATATGCTGTTCTTAATATAAAAGTAAAACATTCCGGTTTTTTGATGCATTAAAATAACTTTTAACATTATAAAAGAAAGTGATCCTCATCAGTAGCTAGATTGCAGGAAAGAAATAATTGCATTAGTACTAAATGTTGCCTTATTTTTATGGAAGCATAACTATTGCTTAATATTTCAGTGTGGCTCAAATACACAATTGCTTCATGTCTTTCAAGAAGACTTCATTTTGGGATACAAACCACATAAGGAAGATGTGGAAGGGAAGGAAACTGAGATATTTTTCCAGCCGTCACAAGGTACAGAATAAAAATAACTAATATGAATGAAGTGAAGGTACTAGAAATGTTTTTTAAGAATACAGAAATAGCCAGCATCTGTTAGTTTTCTTTTTATGAGAATCTGTAGAATTCACTAAAATGGTTGTTTCACGTTGCTCCTATGAGTTCTAGTTTACATGGTAACAGAAATAAAGGCATTCTAATTTGCTCACAGTGAAACATTTTAACCTATATGACAAAGTCCATTTTTCGAAACGCTGTGTGTTGTATATATAAATGTGTACAAAATAGAGCAGAAGTAAAATTTCTGCATCAATATGTAGTTCCAGGTGATAAGATGAACATATTTGACTCCCAAGTTAATACAATAGAAAGTAACTTGGGGATTTGGTAGTAGACTTAAAATTTTAAAAGGAAGAAAGCAGGCAGGTAGAAAAGAGTCTTTACAATATAGCAAGATAGTTCAAACTGATCTGGAAGGCAAATATGTCTAATAAATTAGGTTTGCTACTAGTACTCAGGTTGTCTGTAAGTCAGTCTATTTTCACAATTATTCTATAGCCATGAGTAAACACGTTATTAATGTTTAAAAAGTTATTAATCATACTGTTTGAATATTTTGTTTCTAATCAAGTGATTTCTTTCAAAGAAGAAAATGGGGTTTTAGTATAAATAATTTTTTGAGAGTCTTCTGTTATTGAAAATAATTTATGTGGAAGATAAATTTCATGATAATGATGTTCAAATTACAGGGTATCGTCCACCACCTTTCTCAGAGAAGTTCTACCTAGTAGTAATTGAAAAAGATAGTAATGGCTACTCTGTTCTTCAGATGTGGCATCTTCATCTCAAATCTGTGCAAGCCTGTTTAGGTGAGTGTAATATTCTTAGAGACAGACATATCCTTAATGTTATTTTAAAATAAAACTTAGAGATTGGTGGTTCATTTCAAAACACATTGTCACCTTTATTGAGCAGAAGCTCAAAGTCAGGAACCTTTAGGATTTTATCAATGCAATAATAGCAGTAAGATTCCTTACAAACACTGGTTGTATTCTACAACATTAGCAATGCAAAAATTTCTTGATACTCACTGGATTCTTTATTTTTAATTCTTGGTATTTCAGAATGTTATGGGTATCCCAAAATGAATAGTCATAGTATGCAGTAAAAGTAAACACAGCCTGCACACATCATTATTTTCTGTGTAACTTAAGCATAGCTAAAAATAGATATGATATTGTAGGATATTCATGCCTTATCCTTGCTTAATTTTTTTAACACTGTTGTAAATTTTTTTCGTATAGCAAAGCCAACTGAAGCTACTGCACCAGAGAATAAGCTTAGTGTACCTGTGCAAAAGAGTGTGGTTTCTTCTCCAAATGTATCACCAGGCATAAGTCCCATTCCACGATCTTCATCAATTGCTAATCTTCAGACTGCTAGTAAACTCATTCTGAGCTCCAGACTTGTGTATAGCCAACCTCTGGATCTTCCTGCTGGTGTGGAAGTAATAAGAGCCACTCCTTCAGCAGGTAAATGTAACATTTTTTTTCTGTCCAGTTTGTCCACTAATTTAGCTCCTAGTTTATAGGATTGTATATCCTCAGCCTATCACATTCTGATTTACTGATACAGGGAACACCAGACTAAAAATGCTCTCTCAAATAATTGTGTCCATGTCATATTACCCTTCCATAAATATATCAAATCCCCACAGGAAAGGTGTTCCTGAAACTTACTGCTCTGATGGTTGAAAACTTAACTTTTAGCCTTAATTTATTAATGAACAATTTATACCTGCTTTATATCATCTGCCAATATTAGCATGTTGGGTATATAATGCTTTTTTTACCTGATGCTCTTACACCTTCTTCTGTTTGTCTGTTTTCTTGTCCCTCCTGTACTTCCTCCTCCCTCCCCTCCTTAGGTTTCATTTTATTCATAGAGACATTGTACTTCACATTACTAAAAGTAAATATGTAATGTGTTCTAACTTCAGGTCACCTGAGTTCTTCATCAATATACCCAGTCTGCCTTGCACCTTATCTGATAGTAACATCGTGTTCAGACAACAGGGTACGGTTCTGGAGATGTACTGTAGAGACAGACCTAAACAGCAAAAATGAAGAAAGGGAAACATATCACTGGAGGAAATGGCCTTTAATGAATGATGAAGGAGAAGACAACAGCAGTACAGTGAGCATTGTAGGAAGGCCAGTTGCCGTTAGCTGTTCTTACACAGGACGTCTTGCAGTAGCATACAAACAACCCATACAGCATAATGGTTTTGTTTCCAAAGAGTTTTCCATGCATGTTTGTATACTTGAATGTGAGTCTACAGGAGGATCTGAATGGGTTTTGGAACAGACAATTCATCTGGATGATTTAGTTAAGGTTGGAAGTGTACTTGATTCAAGAGTCAGTGTAGATAGTAATCTGTTTGTTTACAGTAAATCAGATGCTTTTTTGAATAAAGACAAATACCTAGTGCCTAGTATCAAGCATTTGGTGCATTTGGACTGGGTATCAAAAGAAGATGGTTCACATATATTGACAGTTGGAGTTGGTGCCAACATCTACATGTACGGGAGACTTTCAGGAATTGTAACAGATCAAACTAGCAGCAAAGATGGAGTAGCTGTCATTACTTTACCACTAGGTGGTAGCATAAAACAAGGTATAAAGTCGAAGTGGGTGTTGCTAAGATCGATTGATTTGGTATCATCTGTAGATGGCACTCCTTCACTGCCTGTTTCTCTGTCCTGGGTGAGAGATGGTATACTTGTAGTGGGAATGGACTGTGAAATGCATGTTTATGCCCAGTGGAAACACACTATCAGGTTTGGTGATGGAGAAAGTGATGTTTTTACTACTGAAGACTCAACAACACAAGACCCACTCAAAACAAGCCTGATAGCAAAGAAGGCCAGTGTAATTGATAGGGCTGGTCTTGCAGATGATGTTTTTGGCACTCCAACTGTAATACAGGATGGTGGCCTTTTTGAAGCTGCTCATGTTCTTTCACCTACTCTACCCCAGTATCATCCAACCCAGTTATTAGAACTTATGGATCTGGGTAAAGTTCGCCGAGCCAAAGCCATTCTATCGCATTTAGTTAAATGTATTGCAGGAGAAGTTGCAATTGTTAAAGACACAGAAGCTGGAGAAGGAACTGGTCCTAAACGCCATCTTTCTCGCACCATTAGTGTAAGTGGTAGTACTGCAAAGGATACCATCACAGCTGGAAAAGAAGGTACTCGAGACTACACAGAGATAGACTCAATTCCCCCATTGCCACTGTATGCATTGCTTGCTGCAGATCAAGATGCCACTTTTGTTTCTGAAGAAACTGCTAAAATACCTCAGGGCTCTGAACATCATGCTAAGAGAAAAACAGAAGATCAGTACTCAGACCTATTCCAAATTCCATCTGTTACAACTGAAGACTTCATTGATTTTGAGCCGGAGAAAAGGGAGAGTAAATCCAAAGTTATTAATCTGTCACAGTATGGTCCGACTTACTTTGGCCGAGAACATGCTAGTGTTCTGTCAAGCCACCTGATGCACTCAAGTCTGCCAGGCCTCACTCGACTGGAGCAGATGTTCCTTGTAGCTTTGGCAGACACTGTGGCCACAACAAGCACTGAACTAGATGAGAACAGAGATAAGAATTACTCAGGTTAGTAACTGACATACTGAATTAACATTCTTGTTCTTCTCAGCAAAGGTAGTCTTAATCCTTGGGTATTTGGGATACCAAAGCTAGTATCAGTTATTCAGTTTAGATGCAGCAAGAAAGAAAAACTTAAATATAAATTTGTACTTATATTTCATGCATAATATTTCTCAGCAAGTTCTGAAACATACATTCCTCACACTGCATATGGTAAGTTGTATATGCTCTTGTAGGCATCTGCATGTTCAAAAATTAGCATTTATATTTCACAGGAAGAGATACCTTAGATGAATGTGGCTTAAGATACTTGTTGGCTATGCGCTTGCACACCTGCCTCCTGACATCACTCCCACCTCTGTATCGAGTTCAGCTGCTTCACCAAGGTAATTCTTAGAGTGAAGTTTTGCTTTCATTTGATCTACTTGAGCTGATAAGGTCTGGTTATTTTTTTTATTTCTATTATTTATATTATCTGCATATTCATTTTAGATGCTCTCTATTTCATTAAGCCCTTATTTTACAAAGATTTAGTACAGGCTTCCTTCCATGTACTTTGAATAGCAAAAAAACAGTAGAACAGAACAAAGATTCTGCCCCATTCAATTTCAGGCATGAATAAGTTCTCCAACTAGGTAACAGGCAAACTGTATATATTGTTTCTCCTGGAGAACGAAGATACTACTTCACATAGGATGGCTTTATCTTACTTTAAAGATTCTTCTATTGTTTTCATCACAGCAGGTTCTTTCTCTGCTCAATCTGAATACATGCTGTTGTGAAATACAGGAAATAAAAGCAGTTACCACCTAAGCCAAAGACAGAAGGGTTCCTGACACAGAATAGGTCTGCTTCTGCAATAGCAGAATATTTTTCCTTTGGTCTTTCAATATATAACTTATCCATATAGGAATGGTGTACTGAGAAATTACATAAGAAGCACTGAGGAGAGGTCATCCCTAGCAAGTAAAAAGATAGTTGAGCTATTCCTTTAGCAGCTCTACTCCTGTTGAGGCAAACAGTCTCACTCAGATCTACCTAACTCTTGGGTTAGATATCCCACTTTGATCTTTGACATACTTCATTTGCTTATTAACAAGGCTTAATCTTCTCAATTTTATTATGTTACTGTTTAGGCCTTTCTACTTGCCATTTTGCATGGGCTTTTCATTCTGAGGCTGAGGAGGAGTTGATCAGTATGATTCCTGCTATCCAGAAGGGGGACCCACAGTGGTCTGAATTAAGAGCTATGGGTATTGGTTGGTGGGTCAGGAATATCAACACACTCCGAAGGTGCATTGAGAAGGTACTTTTCACTGCTTACATGTTACAATTAACATGCTGTTAGGTGCTTTAACAGATACACACATGATTTGCTATAGCAGATTCCTTTGTACTCCAGCTCAGCCAGGAGATAGTATAACTAGTTTTTTCTATTCCAACTGACATTGGCACTCTTGGCTTAAAAATTTCATTATTCAATAGTACGATATAATACAATTTATCTGGGGTAAAACCATTTCTGAAGCACCTAATTTCCCTCCCCCACACCCTCCAGTATTCTACAATACGTTAAAGATCATATTAACTACTCCAATATGAATCTTGTTTTCCGATAGAGTCAGTATTAAACAGGGAATTATGCTTTGAATTCAGTAGTGGGTTTTATTTAAGAAATATATATAAATATTAG
>JAOEHY010023861.1:0-45823 GCA_025447955.1 Psilopsiagon aurifrons
TGGACAGTGGCTTAGGAACTTCATTTGCAGCTCCTTCAGGACCCGCGGATGGATTTCATCAGGTCCCATGGACTTGTATATGTTCAGGTTCTTAAGGTGGTCACGAACCAGATCCTCTCCTACAGTGGGCCCAAGTCTTCATTCTCACTGTCCCTGCATCTGCCTTCCAAGACTTGGGTGGTGTGGTCAGAGCATGAATGAAGATACTTCCATTTGTTTTTCTTTTACCTTCCATCATACGCTCAGTAAAGAGCTCTGGTTACTCAAGTGCCACATCTTGGGTGCAGTTGCAGGTTCAAAAGGGAGGAGTAATTATTTTTGGTAGATGGTCATTGAGAAGTGGGCAGCTTTTATCAATGAGAACAAACATATACACATGCAGGGATTCAGACTTGCTATATGTACCTGTTATGAAAATGTTTATAGCACTGCTGGTAAGAATACAGTACAGAGAAGAGACTGGGACACTAAAAAGACAAGTGTGAGTGGGAGGAGGTTTCATTAAATGTCTCATAGCATTGCAGTGTTATTCAAGTATTATCTATAGATTGCATTTCACATAGCAGTTAGATGAGTTCCTGATATGGCAAAGTGTACGGATGGTTTATTACAACAAACTCTTGTCATGCAGCCCAAAGTCTTGCTGCTGTGACTGTCTATTACAAGCACTTTCTGACCGCTAGATGGAACTAGGGAATGATAAATCATGCTGAGGTGGGGGGAAATCATTTATTGTGAAAAATAGTCTTTCACCTTTTTTCCCCTTTCTGTTCTCCTAGGCATGAATGCCACTCAGCTCATAATGAATAACACATGTCTGCCTCCGTGGACAGACTGTGGTCCAGAGCAATTAAGCCCCCACTGTCATGCAGTGCCCTTAGCTATTTACTGAGAAGGAGTGAAAGCAGGATTTGAGGACATTAAAGCTTTTGTGAACCAGGCTATTAATTCTTGTGATTCTGATTTCATTCTTGTGGGTTTATAGGTCTTCCCTTCCCCCTCTCCCCCCCCCTTCCCCTTATGGTAACACAGTGTTTTGCCCACTGGTTCTGTGTCTACAGGTAATGGACATTCACTAGTAGGCCATTACATTCCATGCTGAAAAAAAATGACCTTTATTTATTAACTTCCCTGTTGATGTCATCACATTGAGGAATTGTGTGGAAAGGAATCTCATAGTATCATAGCATAATACCTTGGTGAAATGAAGTGATGGTACCTTGTCTCAAAGGAATGTGATAGAACGAGAAAAGCCATAGAAATAGTTGAAAGGCTGATAAGCTATGGAGCTTGTTCTGTGAAAGGAATGACTAAGACACTGTAATGAAAGAGGTGCACGTATTGCTATGTATAAAATCTCAGTTGATCCAGAGAAGGTAAGTAGATAATGACAGTTCACTTGCTTCTAATGCAAGGTGAAGTGATCATCACTCAGAACTGACTTGCTCACAGCAGAGTTAAATGACTTTTGTGCAATGTACAGTTAGTCTGTGGAAGTCCTTGCTACAGGAGATGGATATTGATGTACATGGCCTCAAAAGGGATCTTTATGAAAAAGATGTTTATATCGTTTGTTAAGCATAATCCCTTGATCTACAAAATGCCTGAGCTGTGGTGTTTCTGGGAGTTTTCTTAGTAAATATCATTATGTGTTACTGCCCTGTAATGACTATCCGGAAATATCCATCTTTGGTCTGATAAATTCTTGTAATGGCTCCAAACTAGCTAAGTAACTGCTGAATTGAGGGACACATTTAAATTTGCTCCAAAAAATTTAGAGATGTCAACTATACCACTGAAAAAGTTTCGCAGTCAAATTGGAAACGGTGCGTTCTACAAATAAGTTGACTAGTTTACACTTTATGTGGTGCTTTTTACTTAGCATTTAAGGAACATTACAGAAATGTGTAAGAAATGTTAACACAGGCTTTAGGCAGAGTTCGTAAAGAGCAAAGGATCAAACTTTCAGTTTCTTTCATGTATTGATACAACTTACATAAGATTTACACTATAAATGTGAAGGGCTAGTTGTGTAGGTGTTTTCCTCTGCTAGGGGCTGGTTTGGTCAGAAACAATGCATTAGTGATATGAGCTGTTGAATAAAATAATTGTATCATTCCTGTTTATGCCTCTAACTTTTTATTTTTAAAAGTGGTGGTCACTGAAGGATAGGACAGGAGTCCTGCCTCTCTTTCATGCAGGGGAACTCTTTAGGAACCTGTTTTAGACTTTAAATGTTGAAATCATCTACATGAGTTGCATATCTGAATAGTTTTATATACCTGGAGATAAGTGCCTTGACAGGAGTCACATCCATCAATCTGGTGAACTAGAGAACTGCTGGATTTGCAGGCCTCATGTTTGGACTTAATCTTGGAAATTATGTGAACCTGCGTTAAAAGTTTTGTCTAAACACTTAAAATGGTTCTAACTCTGAGCATATGAATTGACCTCCATAAACTAATTTCAATATAGTGAATAATCTTCTTAATATAAATGTTTTTGTTACTTAGTGAGCTGCAATGATGAAAAGCTCAAAACTTCAGTGCTGCTCTCCAGACTAGAGGCTTAGAGCATGTACTATAAAATTCAGTGTTTGTTCTCTCTCTGTGAGTAAACTAATTATTCAATTTCTGCTTTCAGAAGCAACGTCTTACAGGACTACAGAAAGAAGGCATTTATTTTTTATTCTTAATATTTTTTTTTTAATAATGCCATTTGCAACATACAGAACCACAGAACTGGAGAATAAAAATTGGGTGATCTTTTATGGACAAAATCTACTAGAGCCCTAGCAGACAAATAATGATCTTATCTAATATTTGTCTTCAGGAAAACTGCTCTTAAGTTGCAATAGTATTTATTTTTCTATATGTGGGGGTGGAACCTAAAAAACACCCTAAAGTTTGTTCCAACCTCTCCTGTACTTCTAGGCTTTTATAAATGATGCTACTAGCTAATTACTTCTCCATAGCAGTATTTTTTTCATAAATCAGAGACAGTCCTTAAGTATCCCCAAAATATTTTGAAATCTTTGAGGTCTTAAAATGCAATGGAAAGTGAGATAAGATTTTTATGCTTCTGATGAAATAAGAGTTGTCGATTCCCAAAAGCCAGCAAGCAGGAAATCAGGGAATGTTTCTTACTCTTGTATGGCAACATACAGTTGAGGAGTTGCATGGCTCTGCAGTTACTAATTATTAATATTAATATCTGGTAGGTGTTAAATTTGAAAACTACATGGCACATAAGTGCTTCTGCTGGTTACAGCCATCAGAATGTCACTGAGCAAAGTAATTTACTTCCTTCCCACCTCTTCTAAAGCTCAATGGATTTTTAAATCTTGGCTAGGTCTCTGTTTTAAGAAGGAAAACCCAATTTGAGCTGTTCTATCAATCTGAATCTTTTCTTCCTTAAAAATAACACCATATCTTGAGAATTTTTGTCTTCACTTCTAAATGTTTCTAAATCATTGGGTTTTCTCCTGTTAAGGGAGAGATTTTAAAGAAAATAATAGTAATTGAACACTGGAACTTATCTTTTGATTCAGTGGATTTTCCAGCACTTGAAGCACTTCAATCAAGATCAAATGACTTTCTAAAAGACATGTTCTTCTATCTGCAGTAGAAATGGGGTTGTTAAAAGCTTCAGTTGATGAAATTGAAGATGTCTGCAGAGATGGATAATCATACACTCGCTTCTCAGTTTCAGTGTCTGAATTTATTGGAAGTACTGGGTTGATTGTCAGCCTGTTCAGTCAGATTTCTTGAAAAAGTTCACAGAATAGACAATAAGCCATCATAACAGTCATAGAAACATAGTTCTGGGACAGAACTCCTCCCACTGATGCCCCCACTACAGCCTCAATAAGGATTTGCTTTCTGGAATAAGACCTAACAAAGTGTGAATTGTGCTGCATAAATGCATTTCCAGGGCAGGGTTAGTCAGGAGGTCAAAGGATGAGTGCCATTCACATAAATATGTGTGAAGTAGAAGAATTAATTTCAGTTAACTGTGTGCAAATGAATCAATGGCATTATTAATCCCAGCAAACCATTCATTGCTATTTGCTCTTGTAATAGTTTAAACACTTTTTTTTTTTTTTAATTAAAAGGAGAAATAATTCCAAGTAATTAAACTCTTGATCTGTATCTCTTTATTATTTTTTCAGTACATTTTTAGGTGATATCTTCAGTAATGTTCAATTTTGATTTGCGTGGTGGGTTGACCCAGGCTGGACACCAAGTGCCCACCAAAACCACTCTATCACTATCTTTCTCCCCTTAGCTGGACAGAGGAGAGAAAATATATTGAAAGGCTTGTGGGTTGAGATGAGCGCAGGGAGATCACTCAGTAATTTCCATCATATGCAAAATGCAACTTGTGGAAATTAATTTATTTTCAGTCAAATCAGAGTTCAATAATGAGAAAGTAAAACCTAAATCTTAAATTGTCCCTCTGTTCTTCTCAGGCTTAAGTTTTCTCCCAAATTCTCTACCTCCGCCTACCCCTGATAGTAGAGGGGGATGGGGAATGGGGGTTGCAGTCAGTTCATCACAAGTTGTCTCTGTCTCTTCTTCCACCTCATGGGGAGAACTCACATTCTTCCCCTACTCCGGTGTGGGGTCCCTCCCACAGAAAAAGTCCTTTTCAAACTGCTCCATTGTGGATCCCTTCCATGGGGTGCAGTCCTTCAGGAACAGGCTGCTCCAGTGTGGGTCTTCTGCAGTGTCACAAGTCCTGCAGCAAACCTGATCCAGCATGGGCTCTTCTCACCAAGAGCTCCAGGTCCTGTCAGGAGCATGCTCCAGCACAGGCTTCCCACATTGTCACAGCCTCTTTTGGGCATCTCTCTGCTCTGGAGTGGGGTCCCCCACGAGCTTCAGGGGCACAACCTACCTCACCATAATCTGCATCATGGGCTGCAGGGGAATCTCTGCTCCAGCGCCTGGAGCACCTCCTCTCCTCCTTCCTCACTTGACTTTCATGTCTGCAGAGCTTCTTTTCTCACATGTTCTTGCTCTTCTCTCTAGCTGCTGTTGCATAGGTTTTTTTTTTCTCATCCTTCTTAAATCTGTTATCCCAGAGGTGCTATCACTGTTACTGATGGGCTTAGTCTTCACGAGCCGTGGGTCCATCTTAGGCAAAGCTTCTTACAGAAGCCATCCCTGTAGTTGCCTGCTACCAAAAAACTTTGCTGTGCCAAGCAAAATGCAGTTTGATAAGCTAAGGTTTCTAGCATCCCTTGTTCAGAATGTAAATGGGGGAGATCTTGAAAACAGAGTTTATGCACTTGAATAGATGAACAGGTGCTGTTAGGTGTAGGGGAGTTCTGCGAGCCTACTTCACTCAAACCCAGCTGCAAAGTTGATGTATGTTTTGAACTTGCACTAGTGATTCTTTTTGTAACTGCCTAGTGTTACAAAATGTAAGCTAAATGAGTCTTGAAGGGCAGCTATATGACATACTTCTACTGCTCTGCCACATTTCAGTTGGTAATCAGATCTCCTATTACAGCTGTCTTCCAGGCAGTTCTCTGAAGCATGGGTCTGCCCTTAAGTAGGCTGTTGTGGTGAATTTAAAGTTTTTGTCTGGAAAATGGTGCCTGCTTAGGAATGGATCACTTAATTTAACCAAGGTATTAGAGCATCTGAATAAGAGAGCTTATTATCATTGCGTACTGATGGGTAACATGCACATGTTGTCTAGCAGTAATGGACTGCATAAACAGTTTGGCTTTTCAGCTGACCTACAGCTGCAAAAATTATTTAGAAATGTATAGCAACTTGTTGTATTAGCTGGGAAAGTTCAGTCCACAAGGAACTAAATTGTAGGTGGATAATTTTACCTTGAAGGTACTATTATTTCATTATGCGTAGCTTGCTGGACTTTACCTCTGCAGATCATGATGATGTCTTGTTATAACTGGACATACTGAAACCTGATGCAGTCAGGCCAATCAAGTGTTGAAACAATTCAGGGTTAAAGAATGCTGTGTGCTGCCTCACAAAAGGGAAAATTGATTCCATCTGCTCAAATTAAATGTTGATTTAGACCTCTTTTTTTTTTTTATTTTTTATTTAATGTAAACCATGTTTTTGAAAGAACTACTTCGTAAATACTTTTGGTTTTATTGCATGGATTTAGAAATAAATTGGAGAGAACTTCAGGTCTGTCTTGTCTTCCCTTGGGAAAAGGTTTTATTCAAGTGAGCAATGTATTTCAGCATAAATGTATACAGTACAGCCTCTTTTGCCACGCTCAGCACTTCGTATACCTGATTGAGGGCTATTAAATTTGATGTACAGGCAGAGTTGGCCGAGTCTTGTTTAACATAATTAAAATTCTGTGGTCAACTTCTTCTCCCTGCATTCCACAGCCAAAAAAGCCAATGTGTGCTTCATGAATGGCCTTTGTAGACAATCTGTTTGTCTCTACTGAACTGCTTTTGTTTTTAATAGATGTCTTCTGTATGATCATTTCTGAATGTCTCTTCAGTGTGAGTTAAACTGCTAATACAAGTACCTAAAGTGATCTGGAGGTCTGTTCAATCTCAAGGAGCTTAAAGGTTCAAATAAGAGTCTGCTGAAGAGCAAATCAGTTAATGGTTAAGACAAAATGTAGTGAGCCAAATAAAGAACCCACAGTTCACATAGCTGACATCATCCTATAATATCTCCCAGACAACACTGTGCTTTATAATGTGTTTGATGCATGGTTTTTTTTTTCCTTCTGTAGAAACAAAGATTTCAATTGACTTGAGTGTTCCAGAGGCTAAACTCTCAAAGGTATCTGAGTACTTAAAGGTATTCATAGAAGTTTCTTGGGATTAAAAACTAATGCCTATGCACTTCATTCTTGTTTGTGATTTCAGGGATATCTATTTGCATTCCTAGATACTGAAATACTTCAGAAGTCCAATAGGCAAGATGGTCTTTCATTTTCTGTGGGGTCTGTCAGGCACCCTTTTGCCTGCTACACAGAACTTCAGTGAGGAAAGAGGTGAGAAAAGAGTGGAAGCCGGAGAACTGGTGTTACTGAGCTTGCTTACCCCAGTGAGCAATGCATTTGACACGTTTGGTACTTATTTATGGTGGTGCCATGTACAGGATGAAAAACTGTGACTGTCTGATGTTTAAAACATGACTTGATCTCTGACATTTTTACTGCTTATGCTGACAGCTAGCATATGAGGTCTCAAACATTCCCTTCTAGCGTAGCCTCCTCTCAGACACCAGAATCACTTATGAGGCTTTTGCTAGCTTTTTTCTTGGAAGGCAATGATGGCAATTGAATGCCATTTTTGCAGAAGTACCCTACTCCCTCAAATGGTAATGAGGTAGTTTTCTGTCAGTGTGCTCCCTGCTATTTTTTGTAGGGTGGATTGCACTCTTTGAAGAGAAAATGCTCTAAAATGGCTGTAAGGAAGGAAGAAAGTATGGGAGAGTTTCCTTCCCAGTAGCCTGATTAAAAAAAACAGCAACATCTGAGCTAAGTTAATGCATAAAACCCCCACCTGTTTGTCTAGCTACTTCCTCTGTGTTTCCCAGGCTGGGTGTTAGTGTTTGCACTTTCAGTGGCTGGTTTTCAAACAGCCGCTGAAGAAGTTCTGTTGCACAGAATTGTTAGCCTGGGAGAAGACTATTGTTTGACAGCACCCCTGCCTCTTTGCCTGGAGAGTACTTGTGTGGCCACTGATCACCATCTACATAAGGCAAGAACCTTATTAACTGTAGTGCTGTAGGCAGTCAAAACTTTGATCAGTTCCTACATTAGTTTTGTTGTGATTTATCATGATGTATCTTGTAATTTAACTTCCATCATCATTGTCAGTGGAATGTGATTTTCTTGGCTAGTTACTTAGGCTAATACTGCATCATTGTGATGGTAATGATTAACTCCATGTCTAGGGACTGCAAAATGAAATCTAGAAAAATGGAGCTATCTGGAAAATAGCTTAGCTACCTGCCCTAAATGTTGTAAGGGTACTAATATATTTAGAACTGAATTGATATTGACAGCTATTATTTAGAAATCAATTTTGTTATAATCTCCCTATGACATGGGTCAGATTTTGCATTGTCACTGCATTTTTAGGGCTCTATAAACTTTTTTCCTTAAGGAATTAACTAGGACAGCAATTAGCATATAAGGTTTCTGGTGTAATAGAACCCCTGTCAAAATGTATGGGGTCTTCAGAATTTTCTTGCTTCTCTAGAAATGAGGATTTTAATGCTGATTTGAAATTGTGCTTGGTGTTGAATACTAAGTGTGTTTAGGGAAATATGGCTTTTATTACAAAGGGGTTTTCATCTAGGAAATTGGAAAATGTTGGGTTTGGTAATTTCTCATAGTAAATCTAAATTCTATGGGGAAAAAAAATACCAGGTCAAATCCCTTCAGATTTGCTACAGGAATGACAAACTGAAGGGAATGCTCAACTATGGAGCTTACCAAACCCAAAAGTGGATTAAGCATTTCAGCCTTATTTTGCTCTTAGCCCCATCAGGTGTGTCTTCCAGCTAGCTATACTGATCACATTCTGTAAGAGGTGAGGGGTAAAATATAGTGAGAAGCAGAAGAATACATAGAATCATAGAATAGTTAGGGTTGGAAAGGACCTTAAGATCATCTAGTTCCAACCCCCCTGCTATGGGCAGGAACACCACCCTCTAAGCCATGCCACCCAAGGCTCTGTCCAACCTGGCCTTGAACACCGCCAGTGTTGGATCAGGATATTTGACTTAGGTGACTTGCTTAGGACTGCTTTAATAATAATAAAGTTAACAAATTCAGTCTTTTTATCCTCCTAATTAGTAATACAATAATAAATTTCAAGGACCAAGTCCCCATTTGGTAAATGCAGAAAAATTATGATTTTGCTTTTAAATGCATCAATCAGGACTAAATCCTGTCCAGAGAGATAGAAGTTGCTCCTTCTTTAAAAATATCACTCTTCCTGTGAATAAATATGCTGTACATTGCTGCTTTTCTGTGTCCTTGCTGGCCATGACCACTTTGCTGAACTTGGTCTGTTTCTTACCTCATAATCACTATAGTCAGTCAAGTCTCTCTTCATCTGCTGGTGAAGATTAAAAGTACAAAGTGTATATGGACATAGAAACCGTCTTCTCTAGATTAGCTCATGTCCATAGCCATTACTAGCTCAGATAAAATGCTGTTTTAGAAGCATCATATCAATATTATGAAAACAGATATTATGGATCTCAGCCATTTGGATGTGTATGTCTCATTCTTAAAATGGAAATTCTGACAAGTATAGCCTAGGCTCAACAGTAGATGTGTTTGTGTGCGGACATCAGCATATGTATTAAGAGTTCCCACCCTGTGAATGTGTTGATGTGTTGAATCTGTTGGAGGAAAATGTTCATGGATCTAGTTTTAAATAGTTATAAGTATTTCTTCTATGTTTATTATGTTTATTTTTTGTTTACTTGAGAACCATAGCATGGGCAATTCCAAATTTGGACAGATAGTGAGAATCTCGAGCTTCATGAAGCTTAGCTGAGCTTCTTTGTCTATTCGCTATATTGCTTCAGAGTATCACAGGGAAAGCTATATGGGAATGTGTACTCTTTCCTTCACTGTTTTCAAACAATACCAGCTGTGAAATAAGAAGGGTAAGTAGGATTCTGGTTAGTTCAATAGCCCTTGATTACTTTCCTCAGTAGTGCTGAAAGATTCATGACTCCAGGTCCAGCTCTTAGATAAGGGAAATGTAAAGATGACATTTGGTGATCAGGTCCCATCAGCCTTATCTGGAAAATAGCAACATCAAACCTACAAGCCTCCTACTGAGGAGAACATATTGAATATAGGAACTTAGCCTATGGTCCACTTTGTAAGGCCTCCATTAGCTGGAAAACTCCAGCAAGTCCTGAACATAACAAGCAGAAGCACGAGACTGCTGTCTAGCCCTTGCATACAGAACTGAGCTTAGGTGAATTCCTGAATTAATGGTTCAGTGTGTATCTTCACCTAAGTCATGGCAATATGCTGCTTTTCCAACTTTGTTCCCCTTTGTAATTTTTCCTGGTGTTTTCCCACTTATTCAGTGGTCAGAAGCAAAATAGTTATAATGTTTAATTGTGAGTAACCATAGAAAATGTCACAAGGATAATGGTGCTTCAATTAGAATTAGAATACCCTGAAGGTTAGAGCTTGGCTTGTAGTTACAGTGGTGCCCTCATTGTAAAAGACTGCCTTCTTTTCTTATGGAAAAGATATAAATTTGAGATAATTTCTGATTTGAGCTCATTTCTCTCTCATGGTTTCTTTCCCTGCGAAGGGAAAAGTAATCAGAATCCAGAAATGAACTTTTAAGATGTATTCATTGATAACATCTGTCTTTGGAAGGAGGTATATGGTAGTCCTATGTTAAAATAAGAAGAAATGGAAGGATACACAGTTCAATTGGGAAATTGAGAGGGCGACACTGTACTTCTGGTTGATAGTGCCTTAGAAGCTTTTTACGGATGCTGTAATAGAGCTCAAACATGAGCATGTGTAAGAAAGGGAGTGGTGACTGATAGTAAGACCTTGAATGTCCCTTTTGCTATTCATGCAGGCACTGATATTATTTACATCTCTGTAACTATACTTTAGGGCTGTGCCAAGGTTTTAAAGTCTCCCCCCTCCAGCTAATTGATTATCTGATGTGGGCTGCTTTGACTTGGCAGTATCACATATACCCAGAATGAGGTACAGGGGCAGCTGGCATGCTCATTTCTAATTTCAATGTTTGGCAGCTTCCGAAATCAGCACGGGGCATACTGAAACACTTGGCACTTCATCCAAAAGTAATGAAGTCTTTCACTTAACCCAATGTGAGGGTAAACAGGATGTTAGCCAGAGTTGCTTTGGTGTCAGATATCAGGTGAAGGATAAAATGCACAGTAATTTACGGACTGAACTGAAAGTTCCTCTTTTGCCATTAAACTTTTTTTGTTTACATTATTGATAATCCATTTCTTACATTATTAAAAATCTATTTGCACGTTCTCTTTGTAAATTAAGTTGTGAATTATTATCTGCATATGACTATAAAACAATAACTGAGGTAGTTCTTTAATATAAAACCAATTTTTTCTTCCACTTGACAGAGCGAAGAGGTGATTAACAGTTTCTCTGGTAGTTCACATGCTGTGGCTTCAACATTACCTAACCTTGTGTTTCTCAACTTTTGCTTCTGTAGACCATTGCCAAAAATATTTTACATGAATCACCAATATGAGAATGAATTCTGAGAGAAAAAATTATAGGCATATGGAATAGTACAGAACAGAATATGGGTTATCAACTAATACAATATTTTCCAGTATTAATAAACTCATTAATAAAATACTGGGGGAGATGATACTGAAAATTGATCTGTAATGTAATTCTTGTTGAAGACAGAAAGTATAATTGGTCTAATATGAACATCTGAGCATTTGGTAAAGACCTGAGATGATATTAATTTAGCTATAAAAAATGGGGTTAGTTCTGGAAGTATATGTAACTAAGTGCCTAGGGAGACAACTGAATTTTACGAAGAAGTGTTAGTGTAAACAGGATTCTACAATTCTGCCCTTAACAAAATTTTATTGGATATTTTAATGAATAAACTTAGCACATAAATGTAGAATTCTACCTGTAGAGAGGAAAAAAATAAATGGACAGCAATCCAAAGACAAGCAGAAAACTGTGTATACAATATTTGGATGACCTTGAGGATTAGAATAATAAAATATAAATAAAATAATTTACTTAAAAGTGAGAAGTCATGCATTTGAAGGAGAACATTTGTCATAATTTTCACTGTAGGATGGGGAGCCAGCATGTGCAATCCCTGGAAAAGGAAAAAGACTTGAGTTTGTTCAGACAGTGAAGGACTGAGCCTTCAGTGTGACATATCTGCATTTAAAAAAAACAACCAAGCAACTCTCTCATCACCAAAGAAATAATAACAAAAATCAAGAAAGAATACTAATGCTGATGTGCAGGGTATTGCTAAAGCCTTATCTGGGGTACTGCATCGCCGTGTTCAGCTAATTCATGCTGAAGCAGGGTCATAGAGATCATTGTAGAGAAAAGAGCTTATCTTAGGAGAGTCTCAAGCTGGCTTCTTTGGCCTTGCAAAGTGAAGATGAATAAAATGCTTCCTGCCTATAAATGAATAGAATAGGATTATTGTTAGGAAAGAAAAAGAGATTTCGTCTCAGGGATAATGCTAGTGCAGGAACAGAGACATATAAACTGTCTACAAATGAAATGAAGCAGGAAACCAGGAATTTATCTGTATGAAAGTGTGAATTTCTGCATGTTCCTTCAGTGGAGATAAGAATAGGAAAAATAGACTAGCTGGATGGGGTAGTTAGATCAGCTTCTGACAAATTCCTTGGAGCCTTGGGAAATTGTAGTTGTATGTCAAAAAGGCATACTGAGACAGAGAAGTTCTTTTGAGTGGCAAAGTTTTGCACTCAAATCAAGCAGAGCTTGATGTCCATTATAGATCTAAATGGATAAGCCCCGGTCCTTCTGTGTCTAGGATAATCTCTGATAAACAAAGCAAACAAACAAAGGCCTCTTAGGTTTCCAATGCTAAATGCTTTCTTCAGTTCTGACCTTTGTACAGTGTCAACTTTTATGTGGCCTGCAGCCAGATTTCCTGAATCTGTGGTTTCATAATTTCAGAAAGTTAGCTTGGTCATTATGCAGCTGAGAGGTTTCCAGGGAACAAAAAAATAGGTTTTGATAAGGGTGTATTGGCACTTCAGTAGGTGGCAGTCTTTACTTTAGGTCTTTCCCTAAATCCTACTTTTTCTCAGGAATGGGGAGGATGCAACTTTGCCTGTGGCCCTAGCTAACTTCTGTTTTGGCAAACATAGTTTGATCTCCCTGAATTCCTTTCGCTGTGTTGTTTCCATGCTGTGAATTTTACTTCACTGAAATATTTGGTGTAAAATTACCCTAACAGTGGAATTAGATCAGAAAAGGACCCAATAAATGGGACATAATTTTCTTCCTCTTCTACAAATGTTCATCTAGTAAGAACTCAATGGTTTCCATTAAATTGGTCCCAATGGATTTCAGTAGAGCTAAACTGTAGCCATCATTACTCCTTGATAATATTTTGTATGCTGTCCAGGTTACTGTGATTGGTGCCACAGTATTCAACCCATAGTATACCTAAATCTTCACGTTGGTGGTCTGTAAAGGAGCCAGCCCTGTTTATCTGACATTCCCATTAGGCACAGGGTTTTTGTCTAATGTGACTTCACAGGAAGGAAAGTTTGCAGTTAACCTGCATTTAGAGCTCTCTGAACGCGCTGGCTCAAATACACCACTTCCTAAAGCTCTAATATTCTGGACCAGGGTTTTTCAGTTCATGTTTTCAGGAAATGTAGTAACTGAAAAATATTGCTTTCAGAAAAACTCAGAGAAACCCAACAGACTTTTGCTTAAATTTGTACAAACCTTATCCAAGAAGAGTGTCATAGTACCTCGGTTTCCTCGTGGATTTTTTGGGGTTTGGTCTTAAATGAAGTACCTGATCACTTTGCTTAATTCTTACTTATCCAAATAAGTAAAATGATCTGTCTTAATCACTGTTGATCTCCTACTGTAGCTGGTCCTCTATTAAAAGTGCCTTCGTCTAGAAAAGGAGAAGGAAAAAAGGAAAAATGCTGTTGCTTTTGACCCTTGTTGCCTTTGATGTTAAAAAAACCCCATGAATACTGGAATTGTATTACCCTCTCTTGTTTTGATGAGATTCTAAATCTCTCTGCCTGCCAGTATATATAATAAAACGTCCATATATATTATAGTTTGGGGGCTCTTATTTCTTTTTCTCTCTGTTTTCAGTACACTATAATCAATAAGGTAAGCTATTTCTTCTGTTTGTCTAATCCGTTCTTTTGGTTACAGTCAGTGGTATAGGATGTCCTCAAGCCTTGCATTGCATATTCAACCCTGAGGTGTTGATGAAATAGCTATGTTTTCTAAAATGATAAATTTCATTTTTCTCTTCTGTGCTGCTTCTTGGTGGTTTTTTGTGTGTGGTCAAGTAGTTCTCATATAGTTGACCACATGGGCTGAGCCGTGTTCTGTGAAAGGGAAGAAGACCCTGTACTGATGACAACTGCTGTTGAAGTAATATTTCCATCACTCTCTAGACTCTCAAAAGCAGTGTTTAGCTTGTTTAGATGCTCTTACTTCTGTCCACTGTAAGAGGAGAGTAGAAAGAAAATATGTGACAGAAAAAGTTGTACCTGTTGTCATGGTTCTAACCAAAAATTTTTGGAGGTCTGCACCTTAAAAAACACCTGTCATTGAGTGATACTTTGTAAAGCCTTTGTGTTCTTTCTTATGGGGTTTGCCTGCATCTAACCAATTGTACTCTAACTCTTCTCATCTCCATATTGTTCATTATGATATGAGAATTAGGCCGCTGACATGAGAGGTCAAGACTCTCTAATCTTCTTTCCTCCCCACAAGCTTGACTTTATTTTTGGAAGCACATCTCTGATGTTTCAGCACTCTCAATATTGATAAAAGCAATACAGAATGTATTTCTCGGCTGGGGTAACATGGGTACAAATTTTGTTGTGGCAGTGGAAGACTATCCTTGGTGCGTACCTGTTACTGTAACAGAGTGACAGTGGAATTTAGACTGTATCCATGTAGCCATCAACTTCTGTGTGGAGATCTTGTGTTGCCTATCTCTTGTGGCTGATAGCTTTTGTAGTGTACGCTGAAAGCGCGCTGACCTTTAGCAATTCCCCTTCTGTCGTAACAAAGAGATGTCTGTTAATTCCAGCCTGCATAAATTCTGCTTTTGGTTTTAAACTGTTTCTGTATATAAGTGAAAATTAAAACCATTAGAACACATTTTTAAGAGCTAAAAAAAGAATTGTGTTTCTAGGATATCAAGAATATCTGCAGAACTGTAGGAAAAAAAACCAACAACCAAGTCATCTTTCATCTATATTTTTTAACTCTTCCCTGTGGCAGTGTTCATATAATAATGTGTTTACATGAGCAGCTCCTCCTTCACTGCTGTCAAAATGTTTTGACTCCAGTCACTTTGACTTGTGCATTGAAAGGATGTGCTTGCTGAAAAAGTGTACTCACGCAGTGCTCCTTGCAAATGTTTGGCCAGATCCTTTTGCAGTAAGCACACAACTCCCCCAAAAGCACAATAACAATTCTGGCAACCTTAATTTCATCTTTAGATGACAATTTTATAATTCTTGCATTTCAAAATCCCTCTTAGACCTTATAAAATCTGCTTCTGTCTTTGCTGAAAGTTTTGATCAAGTGGATCTGAATGGGATACGAATCTGTTCTGCTTTAAAATGCAGGTAAGCAAAGACTGAATGAAGTAAATTCTTTTTGAAAGATGTGGTTTTGGTTTTGGGTGTTTCTTATGCAGGCCTGCTAACAAAGGGAAAAAACCTCAGTGATTTTGTATCACCCTAACCCTTGGAACACTGTAATATAACTTACATTTCCCACAAACTCTGCAGAATCTCACAGGAATCTCTTTCGTTGGATTGTGCTTTCCAGTAGGTTGATGTGTAATCAGGTAGGTTTCTGTTTTCTTGCAGAGCTAAAGGTCTCTTCATGATTGCAGCTTACTTGGGAGGGAAGTTAAAATTAAGCCTGCCCCCCCCCCCCCTTTTTTTTTTCTTCTTTTTTTCCTCATTTGTTTTCTAGGTTGAAATTTATTTGGTTACAGTCTCAATTTTCTGATTGAATTTTATTTTCATTTATGCTTACGGATCTCTGAAGTAGCTTGAGTTGTTTCTAAATCAGCCTTAACTGCGCATGAATAAATTCTGCCTGCAAATTAGAAAAGAATCCATTATTGAATCAAAGGTCTGGAGCAGTCTTCTAATTACAGAGTGCTTGGGTCAAAAAGACCAAAGTAATTTTCAAATGGAGTTTGTTAGGTACTGTATGATAACAATACAGCACTGAACTTGACCCAGGAGGGCTCTTGCATTCCTCAATGTGTCCTGCTGTAGCTGAAAGCACAACTTGACCTAATTATTAAACTTTTAGCTGGAAAGGGTGGAATAATTCTATTTCCCAAGGTCTGATTGTGTTTCTGATGCGTGGGGAGCTACACTGGCTTGTTTACTTAAGACCCCTGCTGGGTGGTTTGAAAGTGACATGGAGATTGTGCATAACTTCACAGCTGGAATAAAATAGCTGCAAGCAAACTTAGACAGGAAGTATAACTCAACATATCAAAATATGGAATATTCTTTTGAGAACCCTGAATACTTCCAAGTAGCAGAATGTTCTTGCATTAATCTCCTATGGAAACAAAATGTTACTAAAGATAGTAGCTAAATATTACTGAATATAGCTTCATGTATGGCAGCATTAATATACTGCTACCCTGGAGAATTTTATAGAATCATAGTTTGGGTTGTAAAGGACCACAAAGAGCATCTAGTTCCAACCCCTGTGCCATGGGCAGGGACACCTCCCTTTAGACCGGGTTGCTCAAAGCCACATCCAGCCCAGCCTTGAACACTGCCAGGGACAGGACATTTGAGCTACCTCTTCCAGGGCCTCACCATCCTCACAGTAAAGAATTTCATCCTTGAATCCACCCTAAATATCTTCTGTTTAAGTCTGAACCCTTTACTGCTTGTTCTATCACTAAAGTCCCTGATGAAGGGCTACATTCCCTGCTGAATTTTAAACAGTCAAAGAAGTCACAATAGTGCTTTACAGTTTCACAGACATCTTCCCAGAGATGGGAAACAGTGCAAGTTTTCTTTGCCAGGGGCTATATATACCTATGATGTAGCCATATGGGGTTGTTTGTTTCTTGGAGTAAAGTGGCTCTTTGAGTAACTTCTATACTGTGCAATTTGGGTAGAGACAGTGTTTTCCCAGAATTTCATGACAAGACAGGTTGGGATTCCTTACCCAAGTTAGCTGTCTTGAGCTTATGTCCTGGAATATTAGCTAAAACCAGGTTTTCAGTAGATACAAGCTGCATGTGTTGGCTGCAGCTCTGCTTTTAAACAGTTCTGTTTCTGCACAACTGAAGATATTTTAGCTGCATTAGAAATAGTTTCTACAAGTAACTTACAAGTGCAGATGCATGCACATGTTGTTGTATGTACATATTCATTTAATCTACTTTTAGACCCGTAAGAACTTCACATCTAATATATTTAATCTTTGAACTGTATGTGAATAATGAATATAAGTGTGCTAGACAATAACTGCATGTTGGTGACTGTCAGCTATTGAATTTGAGGCAAAAAACATGAACGTTTGCTAAATAGGGCTGTGAATAATCAGGTAGTATTTAACTGAGGAGTTGGATGAATGATTTATCACGCTAACAGCACACAAACAGCCTGACAATTTTAATGGTTTAGTAACTTGTTGATATTTCAATAGCAGTATATGTAGCAACTTTCACTTTAGTGAAGGTGGAATGCTCTGAGGTAATAAGTAACAACAGTTATATAAAGGGATCCCCTTTACCTCACTGAAAGACTAACTCACTGGAGTTATCTGTTGCATTTTCCTAGACGGCACTTCAGTCACTTACATACAATATGTAAATGTGGGTGTGCATCCTTCCAAAAGGTATGATCTTACAGCACATATGATATCTATCCAGCACATAATTTTGGGTAAATCAAATTTTTTTCTTCAGAGTAAACTTTTGGATGACAGCCAAGCTGTACAGTCATCTTCATGCTGCCATTTTAACCTCATTAAGGGGAAAGGGAAAGCTGCTTGGCTCTACATGCTGTCAGTTTTCCTCTACTACCATGTATGCATAACAGTATCTCTAAGTCCACCTTCCTGTCTTATTGATCCAGCTTAATATTTCTACAATATACATACAACGTGAATTCTCTTTACAGTATGCATGAATGTATCTCCCTGTATACTTCACTGCCAGAGTTGTACCCTCATGTTGCTTTGAATAAGGGACTCTTGTGTGCCTTCTGCTTGGAGTGGGGGTAAGTATATACTAGGAACTAAGAGGAATCATCTGCGAAGATGGGCACTAGCCCTCCTGTCCCCTAAGCTCAGTAATAGAAAGAATATGGACAGAAGCCAAGTCTATTATGTACCAAATTCACTTCCTCTGCAGAATACAGTTAAATGAAAAACATATGGAGTAGCTTGTTGAGTTGATTTTATTCTGTGCTCTGTCCTGGTAATGGATTTGTTTTCAGGACTGAGTATTCTGCATGTTTTTTTGGTGGATGCTAGTAGTCTTGGAAATATCACAGCATGTGGGACCCAGTAAAACATGCATTTCATTTGTTTTCCTTGGCTTCTGTGTGTCATGATGTGTTCAAGATGATAGCGTCTGGAAAACTGTAAATTTTAGTTAGGTCTCAAGTATGAATCCTGAGCCTTGTCTTTATGCTGCAGAGGAAGTCTGGTAGTAAGAGGAAGGCTGTTGTTCAGCTGTGTTCCTGAGGGTGCACTGTGCAGCCTATGTTTTGTTTATGTTAAAAGTATGCTGACATAGCTGCTGGCTCTAATATTGGGCTTAATAATTTTGTTTGGGTTTGCAGCTGTGCCTTGCTGTCCTTTCACTATGCCTGCCTGCAGTTCTTCACAGAATAATATAATGCAGCAGCAAATCCTGCTCCAGTACTGCTGCTCAGGCCAGCATTCTAGTATATTTCTGTATTGTCCTCAGAGCTTGCCAGGCAGGTTGAAAAGATGGAGGTAAGTGGGTGGGCATCTGTGTACTCTTGTTGCCTTGTGACCATTTATGTAGCTGAGTTCTGAAACGAGCCGTATGACTTTGCTTTTCCCTTTAGGCTTGCTCTTGAAAAAGTAGGATTGGTGAGGGTGATGATAGGGTTCCCCTACCTTAGATATATATGGTTCAGAAAAGGAAAAAGAATTAGTAATAATCAAAACTAAATTGTAAGAGCCTATAAGGTCAGCTTTTCAAAGGTATGTAAAAAAACCCACCTGAAATACTGTTACTTCACTTCTTAAACAATACATTAAAATTAAAACACCAGTCGCTTAATATGCATACTTTAAGCAGTGCTGCAAATTGTAAGAGACTGTGGTCCTGTTGTACTAGCTGCTGTGGAACCAAAAATATACGCTACCCAGCGCAGAGAGCTGCTCTCTAGGACCTTGACTATACAAGGCATGGCACCTGTGGAATTCTTTGTAAAGTCTTAAAAAGATAGACGAATGTCAGAGAGAAGATGAAAATTGCTAGAGAGAGGACAGCTCTGGCTTTCTAGTTACTGAAATGTATATTGACTTCCTCCAAACGTTATGTCCACAAATGAAAGCTCATGGGGGAATTATATGTCACTTTTATATTTAGTAGTATTTTATTCAGCAAAATAAGTACTGACTTTTAACTTGGGTGAAAATTTTGGTCCATCAGTTTCTCATGTGGCACATCTGATCCTAACCAAACATGAATATTTGCTGTGTGAAGATTTTTCCATCTACCTATGTGGACCTTGGTGCAAAGTTGACTGAGGTCACAAGTGAAAGCTAATTTGCAAGTCCACATCCTTAACTGATGGTTGCAAGTCACTGCTTTTGTTGAAATATCATTTTCTGTTTTGGAGCATACACTTCAAATAGATAGGAGTTTGATATTACAGGGGATGGCAGTGGTGTTGCCAGAGAAACTACACATCAGCAGCTTTCACTTGATCATGTCTTAGTTTCTGTCTCTTGCTATAATACCTGGAACTTTGGGTAAAGAATTTTGTCCAGCTCATCGTGGTAGATTGGCTGTTTTGTGTCTGGGACAGTGTTTTTATGTTGTTTATTAAAAAAAAAAAACAGGTTTAGAGTCTGAGCACTAGGGGAACTTCAGAGTCTGCTTGGTACTTGGCTTCTTCAGAACAGCTGCTTAAGTTCATTTCACTTCTCTCTGTTTCTTGTGGGTGATGAGTAAAATCTCTCTGGGGGAGAGAGGCAGAGAGAGAATTAAGAGACATCGGGGTTCATAGCCTCAGCTGTTGAAGTTCATCACCCAAATCAGATAACTGGGATTCTCTTCTGCGTTTCCCACAGGGTGTTTTTCCTGCCAGACTACAAGGTCATAAATATAATTGGGTATTGCAGTGAACATTAGTCAAAATCTGCTCTGTTCAAGTGAATAGTAATATGAAAAGTGACTTCTGTTTGGCCTGATAACTCTATTGACCTACAGTGAGACTGAGATTTTCAACACTTCTTCAGTATTCATTGCCAGGAGTTGCCACTATAAATGCATGCGGTGTAGCTGACAATTTGGTTTCCTGTGTAATGGCTACTCTCTCTGTAGAAAGTTAAATAAGCCCAATACCATAGACTTTGCAGCTGTATGTTGTAGACAGAATGGTTTGACTGGCTGTTTATAACAGTAGATGATAGGACAATGACACAAGTCCTTCTTGTTCCTTGGTACAAATGATTGTGGGTCTGGCCTTGTGTACCACAAAGTCTACCTGCCCTCAAAATTGTTACATTCTCCTACACACCTGTATGGGCACAACCTGCTTTCTTCATTGCCTAACTTCACAGGTTTTATTAAAGCATACTGAGGTACTAGAGATGGGACATACAAAACTTCATAAAGCACAGGGTGTGCAGTCCTGCAATGCCTTCTAGGTTTCATTTTCTGTCATGCTATAACATCTTATCTGAAGTTACTATTTAAAGATTATTGGGATGTAAAGATGTTGCAACAGTTTAGTGCCTCCTCAGCTGGCATTTCTTAGAAAAAACCCAGTGGTGAAATGGGATGACACTAAGTGTTGATTTGGCTGCTATGCTAGTTCTGGCTTTGAGCTGGAAGTTGTATGGAGAACGTTCTTTCCAGACGGCAGGGTGTGGCGTTTCTTCATGTCGTTAAATCTAGTAGGTCTATTGGGTAGAGCTCTGTTTTCAAAGCTGGAAATTTATGTAGAGAGGATAGGTTCAAGAGGTCTGCAAACATCAGAGTACAACTTGAGTAATGGCCCCTTGTGGGTTTCCTGTGTAATGGCACTAGGTTTTTATAGGCATTTAAACTACTGGAAAAAGTGGAAGTTAAGCTTGTATTTAGATAACTTTTAAAAATTTCTTGCAAGCAATAAGTTTGAGTTTGTTCAGCAAGGATCTGTCATTTTTTTCAGAAGATTAAGGTTTGGAGAAGACACGAATAAGATGCTGTAAAAATCTAGAAAATGTAATTTCAAAATTTAATAGCAATGCAGTGCCTTATTTCTTAAACTTGCATAAACATTTATCTAAATTTTCTTGTAGAGAAAGAAAAGCCATCAGATTCAAGAAGCCTCTCTTAGAGTCTTGGGGTTAATATAATCTTGTGTTATCAAACTTGAGTAGTTACCTGCTTTGGCACCTAATTCGGTGGCTTGTTCATTTTTGCATGGGTGCTTAATCACCCTTCTAGCCATAAGCCTATTGTTCTTTTTTTTTACCACTTATGAGCATTACCTTGGATTTTTTTTGAGTTATGTAGTTCTTATACTTATGGATATGTTTTTCAGAAGATATGCCTCTTCAGCCTGCAACATCACTGATTTGGCATGGGGAATTTTATAACAGCATAAGATATCAAGGGCAAGATTAATATTCTGAAGGAGGAATATTTTTTATCTTGTAATACTGCAATGTTTCCTGTAATGAATCTGCTTACCTGGCTGCTGAACAAATGAAATATGCTGCAACTTATTTTTGGCACAGGCACAGTGTGGTTAGGGGTACTAGCCACATTCTGACATGAGTTGGAATTCTGGGACCTTTTGGCTGTTTTTGCAGCTGCAGTGAGACTCAAACTTTATCCCAGAAGGGGCAGTTATACCCACTAGATTTGCAGGAGAGCCCTGCTGAATGTATTCACAGGTGGCTTCCAGTTTCCCTCCTTCCTGTAGCTTCAGAGTAGGAGTAGCAGAGAGGAGCAAGCTACTACAGCAGCAGCATGTGTTGTACCTGTTTATGGTTTGTAACATCATGCTGTCCTACCCTAACTCTGATTTTAGTATCATGAGAGAACTGATGGAACCACAACCCTTACAAAATTTCAGAGCTGTAATTGGCTATTGAAGACCCCCTATTGCTACTTAGATAAGGTAGTCAACCTTAGGCTCTGAAAGTACGTGCTCCCAAAGGCATACAAATTTCACTATTGCAGGATGGCAGAAATATGCCTTTTAGCTGAGGGGGTTAAGGGTGACTAACGTCTCATTCTGGTTAAAAAAGAGAAAAAAAAAAAAAAAAGCCCATGTCCAGCACTGACTTTGTGTAGTTCAAATACTCTTCATATATAGTTCAAAGTCCTTAACAAGTGCTTGCTTGCAAAAGGACCAGACAGTGTAGAAATCCATCCCTCATAATTGGAGATAACACTGTAAGCATGTGCCTAGTTGGAGCTTGTTCTGTTTTCCCATTGCTTTGGGAAGTCATCTTTTACTGAACATGCAGTCTACATTTGACATGGTGAAGTATTGCCCTGAAGTTGCTATAGCTTGATTCCATAAAGCTTTCCAAGTAACTTCAGGTTTTTCTCAGAGCCATGACACTGAAGTCTGTTCAGTCTGTGCTTTAAGTAGTCATAACTGGTTCTAGTTACAAAAATACCAGTACATACTTTTATATTAGACACCCAGGGGCTGTGTGGGAGACTTATTTTCTGCTCAGCCCTGTAACACCTCATTAGAGTGGGGATGTGGTCCTCAGACTGCATGCCATTACACCCATTTTATTCCAGTGCCAAAGAGGAGAAAAAAACTAGTCTGTCTTATTGAGAAACTTCTGGAAGCACCACCTGACTTGCACAGAAGAAATATGTCAATGGGAGTTCTGGACCTGTTAGTGCAATTTCCAAATAAACCCAGACATTCCTAAACTAATAAAATGCATTATCTGCTTAATATTTAGTTTGCTATGATCTTACATGCAATGTTCCTTGCAGTCTTACATCTGGAACTGAGCCATTTACTTGATCACAGACCTGAAAAAGCCAAAAAACCCCACAACCTACCCTTTTTGGGGTGTGTTTGAAAAGCAGGGACAGTGAAAACATTGCATCCTGGCTGCTGCAGAGATGAAATGCTTAATCCTCCCAGTTTTGCCATGGTTTGATTATGGTCTGTCTGGAAGAGGTCATTGCAAGTCACATTTAGAAAATTTTGATTAGTTTGACACCTTTAGTCTTAGAAAGTAAATTTACTGTGCCCTT
This sequence comes from Psilopsiagon aurifrons, assembly GCA_025447955.1. Taxonomy (NCBI): domain Eukaryota; kingdom Metazoa; phylum Chordata; class Aves; order Psittaciformes; family Psittacidae; genus Psilopsiagon; species Psilopsiagon aurifrons. The sequence continues at coordinate 23,216 of JAOEHY010023861.1, forward strand.
AAACAGCTGAAGAGCCAGTTTCAACAGTGTCTTTGCTTGGTAAAAAAGCATGTGGAACAATTGTCTCATGCGAACCCTGCACCATTTTAAAGTAAGGTATCATTGATGGAGCCAAATCCAGGTAGCAAACTCAGCACAGTACACTGATGTTGATTCAGAGTTTGTTAGGGTCAAAACCTTCATTTCTCTCTCTTCTTGTTCCTCTGATGACATAATAGTGAGGGCACAGCAAGGTTTACAGCTGAGAAAATAGAGGTCTTGTATAGGGCCTCCCACATATCTGTTAGAGATGAGGTCGCTGGCAGTTGAACTCTGAAGTGGGAATAGGATGCAAGAAAGCAAATGGAGATGTTGGAAAACCTGGCCTCACTGATAAGCTGGGAAATGAGAACTGAGACCTCAGGGGAAGGGCCCATAAATTTTTTGCCAGATATTTTATAGGAATGTAAAAACGCTGGTCTTTCTTGGCATCTTGTTATTGTCAATCTTCTCTTCATCTGTTGTCCCTTAGTACAACAGAAATCTGGCTCAGTATTTAGCCTAAACAGCTTAATTTATGAGCAATTGCTAATTAGCCAGAAAGTCTGACAGCTTTTTTATTTGCTTTTAAATTGTTCATGCATTTTCTAATCTCTGCAATACAGCTGTCATGCTGAAATAGCCAGGCACACAAATTGAGTCAGAAAATGAGGTGGAGCCTAGTTTTTGCCTTTCACAAAAAAGGATGTGCTTTTAACATAGAATGCGTCCAACTCCGTGTAAGTATAGAAAGGGCAAGGAGGGGTACAGCCTTTGTAATTAGTTCTGCAATTAGAACTGGTAGTAGACTCCCCAAAGATAGTGGATAGAGCAGAAGCTAGCTCCTGACATGCAAGGTAAGATTCTGAACACCTGAAGTACTGGTAACAGCAGCAATCCAACATTTTGTCTAAACTGCCCTCACCCTCTGGCTATACTTGCACCTTAGCTAAAGAGAAGCAGGAGATGCAAGATTAGGAGGAGAAATATATCTAATCTTTAGAATTTATTTTCTAAGTTGTTTTTAGGTTTTCAGCAGATGTACAACCTAAATATATTGCAGCTCAAGTCTTACATAATAAAGTATCAGAGAGTGGTAGTAAAAGGAGAAAAAGTTTCCTAGTATGAAGGTGTTATATGGAAGTTTGAATCGGGATTTGGTTTCTGAAGTCCAAAGGAGATGTAGCAAATGTTTGGGATCGTGACAACATATCAGCAGTCTCAGATGACCATGGTATAACCAGGATGAGACCAGCATACATAGTTTAACCGTAGAGGGCTTTGAAATCAGTAGCACTGGCTGGAGCTGTCCAAACAGCTGTTGCGTCAGGTGCAGCTGGGACCAGTCATGGCAGGTTGTGCGGAAAGCAGCCTATGACATGGTGGAGGATGTTTTTATGCCAGTTTGGAGTCTTTCCAAAATCAGCTGCCCATCCCATGAAGCTGCTAGGGTAGAGATGATGACTGTTGCCTTTGGTGATCAGAGCATAACATGCACTAAGATGCAATAAATGGCAAGTGCTAACAAGGTATGAGGAAATAACAAAGACATGCTTGTAGGAGGGTGGCAGAACATGTTTATGGGTTGGCAAACAAAATTTTTCCCTTGCAAATGAAATAATTTTCTGAAAGAAACAACAAATAAATCGTGCAGTGACATATAAAAACAAACAAAAAAAATCCAAAAGCTTGTCAAAATTAAGCCAGAAAGATTCCTGAAACAAATGCCATTTCATAATTTTTGGTGCTCTGACGCAGCCACTTACCAAAGCATAGCATATAGTGGAAGATAAAAAAAAAAAAAACAACCAACCAACCAAACCCTTATTGGGTGTGTTTATTTTAATTGTTTCAATAGGATGTTATGTCAACTACTGTTCTTGCTGCTCCAACTGGACTTTTATTAAGCTATGTATTCTCACACTGTACCAATCTTCCATAGCATGTGGAAAGATTGGAGTAGTTGCAAAACTCCTAACAGTTGCATGTCCATGTCTATTAGATTATCTAATAAAATTGCAAAGTTTGCTATGCCTGAGTTACAATAATTCATGGAAAAAAGTCAGACAAATTCTATTCCAACCAGTACTATTGAGATTCTGTGTGCCTGCATCCCCAACTTAATCTTGAACACGGATTTGCATCAATTCTAAAGCATCTAAATACAGTGGCCTGCTCTATAGAGTTGCTATTTAAACTGGTTTTGAATTTAGCAATTCTTCTGCTGGTGACACTGTTCTGAAGAATTGGGTTGGTTTTATTCAAGTCATGCAAGGTTTCTTTCATTATAAAGTGCTACAAGTTCAGTATGTTAAACATTTAAAAACAAAACCAAAAACCCAAGTTCACCCTTCGTTTAAAAACTTGTTTTAAGCTGAAACAAAACGTGATTCCATGACTGGATTTCTAACAGTATTTGGAATCACCAGACTTCAACTCCTGCAGCTAATGATGGATTTGTCAAAAATACTTAAGTGGAAGAAAGCAGTTAATGGCAGGATTTTCGAAGTTAGACTGATCTAACTAGTTTGAAGGGCTTGCAGTAATGGCATAGTGTGACATAAAATGACCTGTCACAGAAGCCAGTGTCCAGATATTTTCTAATTTGCTTGTTTTGGAATACATCTTTCATTTACTCCTGCCTTCCTGGGTGGATGCTTTGGTGGTACACTTTCATAAGCAAACTAAAAGAAAAATTAAAATTTGTTTTGAAATATTTCAGGACAAAAGACTGTTTTGATCTGCATCAGTAAGATTGCTGGCAGTAGTTATAATGTTTTAAGTACATTTCAAATATTCTTGATTTTGGAGCTTCATGTATTTCAGTGAATGGTTAGCTATCTTTTAAAGGTAAAGGGCTTTGTTCAATCTTACTTCTTTTTCATTTTGCATAATTTATAAATTTGGATCTGATGTTTTTTGCAATCAACAGTGTTTGTAGTAGGTGCATGTATATACTGCTGTCATCATCATTGAACAATGAACTGTATTATCTGGCACACCAAACTCTGCAGTCTCAAATTATTCAGAAATGTTTTTGTTGTGAGCTGGCACATTCTCATTAGCATGGATCTGGTCAGCCAGGCTGAATTGGTCATGCAGGGAAAATTTGCAAACTGCCAGGCTTGTCACCTCCTGTTAACTTGGAGGACAAACTTGGCCTGAAATAAGCCTTGACTGGGGAGCGTGTGGACAGTATTGATAGCAGAAGGTACCCATTCCATTAGCCCTAAAGGAACTTGGCTACACATTGATGGGTTAGGCTGAAGAGCAAAGACATAGAAGAAGGTTTTGTTACCCTCTTGAATATGAAGCAATAAAAAGGAGAACTTGCTGCCTTGTACTGCTGAAGAATCACAGTCCAAACTTTAATGATATAGGCACCTGTTGCTGATTGACTGAATACAGCGCTACTTTGGAGAAAGGTCGTGAGCACAACTGTGCTCCATGTGCCTAATTTCTTCTTAAAACTGTTTTCTGGAGTTGAAGAGAATATTCAACCTTTTTTAGGAGGAGATTGCTTAGCAGTTTTATTGCTTTAAATTTGAAAGAAATCCCTTTGATTCTCCTAACCTCTATATAAAGTATATAAAGCAAGCATTTTCTCGTTTATTTTTGGCAGGGAAACAAGAGCTCAGTAGCCAAGTCTAAGTTTCATTTACATGAAAATTAGAGGCATCACAACTACAAACAGACAGCAGAACTCTTTTGCATTTGAGCTGGCTTTCATGATGCATAGGGATATTGTTACATTCTGCGGTCATCTTGAAGTCAAGAAGGTTGCAACAATGATATAAGGGTAGGGGGAAAACAGGATTTCATCGCAGAGATTACTGTCTCCAAGACTTTGAGGATTTTCAGCTAAAATGAGTCAGAAGGATGATGAGAGAATGGTTTGTGTGTAAGATGCGTGATACTATAGATAGAAGATAGAGTTATGCTTTTTTCATGGTAGTTTCATCTGTTTTGAAGGAAATGGCAATGACCAGAATTTTTTTTGCACCCCTTCCTTTTTTTTCTGCTTCAAATTTCATTTGGTAAAGCTACACCTGCAAATAACTCTGAGGCTTAATGTAAGTTTGATGGCTGACTCTGACAGAGCTTGATGTTTTATCAGCAAATTAAAGCATGAAATTTAATCTTTATTTTCCTTCAGCAAATAATATTTCTGTGCTGCAGAGCTGTGGCAGCTGCCCACAAAAGAATCTTTGGTCTATTGTCTAGACTTTGTTTAAGCTTTCTTTCAGGTTATGTAGGGAGCAATTGAAAGTTTTTCAATTCAGCAGTATCGGAGGCTACAGAAATATCTTTCAGGACCCAAATCAGGTGCACAGGAGAGAATGGAAGCTACATCAGATGAGCCATGAAGTTTTTTTTAGGGGTAGTCTAATTAGGTAGGAGCCAGGTCACTAGTTCAAATGTGATACAAAACCCACGGAAGGCAAAGGACTAAATTAAGGCAGCAGCTTGGCTGTTGTATCTATGAAAATGGTTGGCTTTGCATTTGCAAATATTGGAAGCTAAGCATGAATTCTTCACCCATGATAATTTCTTCTCTTGCTTACATTTAATTGGTTATAATACTGTAAATAAACAAAACAGTACCAACAAAACAGCTAACTTGGTAGTTACATATTTTTCTTTATATCTGGTATAGCCCAAATGCTGCTTTTGCTGTACTCAGAATAGGGAATAGTCATCACTTCTCAGACACTGCAAGTGGCTGCTAGAAAGTACTTCAAATGGCAATCTCCTAAGTTGAAAAAAAGAATAAAATTCTACAACAGTGATTTGGCAGTCTGAGGTAACCTCAGATCTGAGCTGCCAAACCAAAGTGGGTTTTTAATAGGAAGAGAAAAATTCAAAACAAAAAAGCCAGCTGAAAACTTGTATTGGGCATCCACTCTATAAAATGTGGTATTTCTGATCATGACTGGCTTTGAAAGTAGTAAACTATTGCTATCCTGAAAGACAATACTCATAAATAGGATAGCATCAGTATGGTTCATCCAGTCCAGCTTAATATTATGGTCTACGTACTTAAAGCCATAGATTTCTGCTACATGACACTGTTAAATATCTAACTTACGTGGTCTGTGTGTCTCATAGTGATTTTCATACAGAACTCTTGAGCAAATGATCACCTATTACAGCTCTGTTGCCATGAAATTAAATTAATGCTGGCAGATGAACAAGCAAAGAACTTCAGAAAAAAAATCTCATATAGCTTTGGGCTTTTTATCATCCAGCTTTTTGTCCTACTTCCAAGGTCTAGGATCACAATCACTAGGTCAGGGCAGAATACAACTGTTCAAATAGTGAGTAGTTTTCTTGATGTGTTTTGGGGGAGCATTTTTTAGTGTTTTTCTAGAACACCTCAGTTAACTTCATGTGTAATAAACACAGACAGGTGTTCTGCAACTCCATAAAAAGCTTTTGCAGGAGAAAAGCATGACTGCTGAACACTAAATGAGCTTTATGTTTTTGTGTCATATATGGATATTGAAGAGATCTGATAGCACACACATACCTCTAATGATGAGCGACCAGTTCTTTGGTTCCTGAGGGCTAAAAAGGCATGCTCAGGATTGATTACAGTGAGTTTTAAATCAGGTTCTGTGAGACGTTAGCAAGTTCAATGGGTGTATTTGTCTTATTGTACACATAGTTGCTGCTAATATCTACTGCTGCTGCTTTCAGAGAAGCATGAAATTTACAAAATAGGTGTGTGAGAACCTATGCAGGACAAGGATTAGACTAAAAATCAATACTGTGGTTGAACTAAGTACTTCAAATACATAAAAAGAGGTATGTTGCCATTATGAAAATGTCATGGATGGCTAAATCTTTAATGGATATGTGAATACATAATTCAGAAGGCTCTTCTGACCTTTAGTTTCCTTGTAGGCCCCTCTGTTATATTAAGCGTAAATATATTAGGGATATGGAGAGAATAAAGAAGAGAGGACGTGTTTTGCTACATAAAATAACATTACTCTTTCATTTACGCATCAATCATTCTCAGTGCATTAACTGCTTTTTATCAGATTATTTGACCTTTGCTGTCAGGGGAGTAAATGCAATTTTACTTCTCCATAATGAAAATAACATCAGGAAACATATGAAAGAATGCTTGCCTAATTTCCTCCTCCCGTCATTTTTTCTCTGCAAGGTATATGAACTGTTGTCTCAGTCCTATGACACATATTTTGCTTGGTCTTGACTTTAAAATATAAACACATTTGGTTTTACTTCAGGATAAAGCAACTTGGTATTAAATGAGGTAATCAAATCTGTATCTTTCACATTCAGCAGTGGAGTTAAACTGCTGCTTAGTCTATATGTTTACCATTTATGGCTTCAGGTACTTGTGCACCTGTATATGTGTTTTATCTTTAACACATTAATATGAACAAAATACAACAATAATAATTAGCGATAAGTTAAATTTTGTGATGATTCTATGTTCTAAGTTTCTGTTCCTGCACAGAAATATATCCAAGAGAATCAGGGAACAGTCTGAGAAAATATGAGCTCATCCATCTTGACTTGGGGCAATTGAGAGAATCCTAAAATATAGTTATAATTAAAATGAAAGGGGAGAATCCTAAAACATATGAGTTTCAGGCTGTTCGGAGATGTAAGGTGGGAAACTTGTAAGAGGAGATACTTTTGAGAGAAGCATGCAGAAAATACAAAGAATAGCTAGTGATAATGAGAAGCAAATGTGTTATGAAGTCCTGATATTGTATGGTCCATCAAGAGTGGAAACAGCTAAAATGACCCATCCTACCCTCCTCCCAAAACATCCTCTTGGAAAGTGGCTCTCGCAATACCAGGCAATTTCCAGGGAAGGTAAAGTGTCTGTTCACTAAACACATTGCAGATGCATATTGGCAACTTCTGGTGCTAGCAGGTAAACCAAACAAGTGCAAGAGCAATTTAGATGTTGAAAGCTTTACTCTGAAGTAAAAAGAACATGCTGTAAATACATGTTCAACATGGTGATTTAGTGTTAGTTGGCAAATATACAATGTAGGGAAGATTAACAGTTGCTTAATGGATAAATGTAATATATTCAAAAAGTTTATTACGAAGAACAGCATAAGAAAATGGAAAATGTAGGATGAATAATTAATATCCTGTCAAATGCATTAAGTGATTGAGTATCCTCAAGAAGCATCATAGAAGTTGTATTATTAACTGTGGTGCATTAGTGGAAATGGTGAACTTTGAAGGGTTCATTCTTGCTTCTTTGTATCAATAAACTAAGAGGTTACAACACGCTTTCCGGAGCCACATCAGGCTGTAGCCCTGCATGTCCTCTGTATACATCTGCATAGTTTTTCCATGTCTCCATGGAAAAAGAGAATGGAAAGAATTATATGATGGTAAGCTTGAAAGAAAAAAAAATTAATATCTTTATTAACAAGAGATTGTTTAATGATACATAATTTATTGTGGTTAATTCACAGTGGGTGAATTGTATTTGCAGTTCCAGATGAGTGCTCTTTAAGCCTTTATATGATGTCATGGCGTTACATGTGTCATAGATGTTATGAAAGTTCCCAGCATTTTGCAGATATTTTGAGGGAACTGTAAAAATTCTAATAAGACTTTCTTGTGTCTGGCTATAATTTCCAAATTAATTCAAGAAATATATACTTATACCTCTGGACTAAAGATTCCTCAGGTCTCAAGATTCTTGGTCTTTCTGTACAGATTCAGATTCTGAACAGTTTATGGTCTGTGAACAGTGGTCATCTAAAGAAGCTACAGTTTGTAACCACCGCCCCCTTCTGCAGTGGTGACAGATACGTCAGGAAGATAAAACATTGCTTTTTGTGTACGCCTGCAGAAGCAGTTACTTTGGACTCTATCCATGAAATATGGCTGTAGTTGAGGCCAGTGTTCTACCAGGAGAGTATCTGTGTGGCTAGGACTTTATAGTCCCTGTTTTCAGGATTAATTTAGACCTAATTTTTTTTCTCACAGAGGTAAAACACGTTCAGTAAATTGAGTCTTTGATGTTTGCCTCTGCCTAGATGGGTTTCCTGGTAGATGGTAGGCAGTATGTACTTCATAGTCAACATAAGGTTAGCAATTCTAAGGGCTGAGTGATGAGTTAACAATAAATCTGTGTTGTCTGTTAAATGTATGGTGAGAAGGGATTGCTTGATGGAAAAGATGACTGTACCAATTTTCCCTCCAATTTCTTCTCTGATTAGATAGCCACTTCTGTCCCTGCTGTGGTACACACAACCCAAATAAATTCAAGAGGACAAGCATATTGGTAAAATAGAGCTGAATCATTTGAGAGCCAGGAGCAGAAAGGATAAGAGTTATGCTGACGCTCTAATTTTACCTATTTTAGAGTCAAACTGAAGGCATGAAGATGTTAATATTCCGTGAGAAAGGTGTATATGTGTGTGTGGGGGAAGGAAATGAGGAAGTCCATTGCAAGTAGATTGGCAAAAAGAAGCTAATGAGTTACAGCTGTATTTAAAAGAAAATCTTTCAGATTTTGAAAATTAGCTAGTGATGGATGGATGGAGGCTGTGACAATTGATATAGCAGTGGTGCCAAGCGAAACACATTTGTTACCAACAGGGAATAAAATATATGCTACTGAAACCCTTTAGCACAGCTTGGAGCTTAATATAAATAAAGTGTATTTTAAAATTATGCCAACAATCATTCCCAAGAAACAATTTCACTCTCTTTGATTCTTTTTTTTTTTTTTTTCACCTCTCTTTTGCATCAGTTTATGAATATATGCATGTTACTGTAGTATGTTTTAATAAAGAATTATGGTTAAATGTAATAACTATTTTATCCAGGCTTAGGTGGCACTGCATTCAGAATATGGATTAGTTGTTCTTAGAGCATTCAGATACACAACCTCTCTAAAGTGTTAAGAAGTCACCATCCAGTTAGCTGTGGATTACCAATAAGAATCCTAATAAATTTTATTTTTGTATTTTAGAAGTGCTTAGAAACTCTAGGCATAGGCTAGCAGCAATTTGCCAGGCATGGTGTGATCATAGGACAATATGGTTGTTGTCCTAGAGAACACACAATATAAGCTTCAACCCTGTTATGTTCTTTTTCTTAAACTTTGCTTTTTTAGTAAAAGATCGTCTTTTGTGGTATTTTGCATAATTTTTCTGCCCCCCCCCCGACTGAAGAAGAATGAAAGAGAGTAAATAACCTAGTGCTTTCAGATCTTGTATTTCATCGCTGTTTCACCTAGATTTGAATTTAACGCTATTGCACTGTGATTTGAAAACATGAATATAGCAGGCTGAAACCAATTAAGGAACACAATCTCCAGGGCTTTGGAAGGGAAGAAATAGGAAATAAGAAGGAAGCAAAAGTCATTTTTCTCCTATTCTACTTGCATGTTCTTTTCATAGACAAAATATATGTCTAATAGAAGTAGTAAAATAACTTAAATCTGACTTTAGCTCTTCAATAATATATTGAATTCTGAAAGTTCTATGAGACATATAGTTTATGTCTAGTATTTCTAATGAAAATGTAAAAATCAGGACTACAACAGCAGTTATGGCAGATTCAGAGGCTTTTAAAATCTTACTCCACAGCTGGATTTTTTGTGCCTAGCTGCTATGACTTCTGTCGGTTTATAAACATATGTTGAATTTAGAGTGATAAAGCTCGGAGTGATAAAGCTCATGATTGAGTGCTGCACATCTCTATCGCAGGGCAAGTAAAGTTTCACATGAAATGCTGTCAACAACATCTGCCTACTGATGGCTATTGAAATGGTACCAATGTATTTTCTCAAACAAATCCCTTGCCAATATGAATGCATGGGTGTTACATGCAGCAGACATTTAAAGCAAATGACTAGTAGATAGATTGAAACCATTCAGGAAGTATGACTGAGCCTAGTCTGCAATAGAGCTTTATATTACTTAGGCTTTAGTTTTAATTTGAAGAGGCTTTTTTTCTTATAAGGGCTTTGGATTGCTCATTTACATCTGTGAAAACACTACATTGGATAATGATCGTTATAATAATAGAAATGGTCTCATATTTTCTGGAATTTAGCAAGGAAATATTTTTAAATATTTTAAATATTTTTTAATTTGATTTTAAATAAAAAGAACATGTGAAATAACTGTATGAATGTAGAACTAGATATTGTGTTGGCTCCAGATTATGGGAACACTGAAGGCACAACATATTCAGCCTTATTCTGTCTTATGGTAGTGAGTTTGAAAAAATTACATGCAAAATTAAAAATGAGATCTCAGTTATTGGAGGGGAATGATGGTAAGTGTTAATGAGGAGAGAATGATGCTAAATGCCACTAGTGTCATTAGATGAGTGTGTCTTTCTTAAGGTTTATATGGACTTCCAGAGCTGTAAAAGTTTAGGTGGATGTGGCTGAGAACCCTCTTGGGAGGGTGAAAGTAACTAAGACCTTAGAGGGGTTCCATTTGAGACGTTGTTTCTATTATTCTAAAAGTAAGAATCTGGGAAGCAAGAGGGTGCTTTCAGCCAGATACCAGCTTAGATGGTTGCAAGCTCATAACAGTGTCTTCATGTCAGCAGTTCTTTGAATGCTTTATAACTAAAACTTGGTGAGGGATGGGATGGAAGGGTGCAATACAGGGAAGTACAGATTTATAGCTATATTCTGCCAGTGTTCACCCCTCACAGTAAGAGTTGAATGTATGTTGCCATATTGATCTAACTTGATACACAAAATGAACAATAGATGGTTAACCTGTAAATTTCAGACGGGAAAGAGGAATAAACCATCATATAATTCAACGTTTTAAGAAAAATGAAGACTAGTTTCTGGAGCTAGGGAAAGCAGAGTAAGATGGGTTTCCTACTACTTCCCAGTCTTCCTGCTGTGACCTTTTTGTGGAGGAGAGAATTTTAAAAGCTTTCAGCACTTTGGAACAAGGAATAGGAATTCAATCCACCAAGAAGAAGAAACCAAGTGATTGAGAGAGTAGTACTAAGCAATGACTCATAGCAGTTGAAACCAGTTCTGACATTCTTTTTCACTCTGAAGTCAGTTTTTATAGAGCAGTTTTAATTTAGTACCTGAACCAATTCACATAGATGGGTTTAAAACTACAGATGCAGAAAAGAAGTAGAAAATGTCAGGAATTTAAACTTTTATAAAGGTTGACAAGGCAGAGAAGAGAAAGCAGTTGATAAGGGCAGCAATTTTGAAAGGGAACCTTTTAAGCAAAGATTTTCTGTAGATAGTCCAGAGATAATAAATTGATTTGTGTGTGTGTGTGTGTGTGTAGAAAAACACATAATGAATAAATCTTTCTGAAAATAAAGAAATGACAATTTTTAAGTGCATATAAGAGCAAGTAAGCATTTGCACTTTAATATTTTCATGCTCAGTTTTTGTCATCATGCATAAAGGTATTACAATTGCATTAGCATTTCAAGGGTTTAGATTTCTTAATGTCATGTTCCATTCCAAAGCAGGTAACTACATAAAAGGAATTATTTCGTTATTTATTGCTTTTGTTATAGGACTGTATATCTTCTTACTGTGAGATGTATCTCCTTACATTTCCTGTAACTACATTTCAAGATTAAATACAATTAAAAATGAAAATTAATAAAGTATTTTACGTAGTATGTATAATTTTCAGCCTTTGTTCCAACCAGGTCCTAGCGGTCAGTTAAACTTTACTTCTATAGTCTGCTTAGCTAATCTGCTGCCTAGTACTTCTGGAATCCAAACAGATTTATCATGCCTTATTCTGAAGTTGGTTGCACTGAAATACAGCATATATGAAGTACAGCCCCCCATACAAATTTAGTGCCAGTAATTTTAAGTCTCAGAACTAAGTGACCTTCTCTTCATCAACACAAGACATGAATTCTGCAGTTAATTGCACAGTTATCTGATGATTATGTGTTAACTTTTGGTGGTTAGAAAAAGTCAGTGCTTTACTAGGATATTCAGGGCTTTACCTCTTAAGTTTGCCATTCCTTTGCAGATTGGAGAGGTTACAAAAGCAAATAGGGTGATCTTGCCAATGTTTCACTTAATGGTAACATTAGCAATGCCCTGTCAAGAAGTTACTGATAGCTGCTTTGTGCTGTGAACTTGGGAGCAACAATGTATGTAACTTTGCCTGCTTTGTGTTAGAAGTTGGTAATTCATAATGCTGAATTGTTCAATTTTTGGCATGGCAAATGTTTTTGGGCTGACAGAGCTTATTGCTAATATGCTCAAAACAATAAGAGACAATTGTCTCACTCAAGAAGAACTTGAAAAAGCATGCCTAATCTTCTAACAATTTCATCTTGTTAATTGCCTCTTCTTCTGAAACATTTTCCTTGGAAATCAAGATTTTGCAAGTGATATTGCGATGCTACAAACAAAGCTCACTAGCTGGGGCTGAAGTTCAGTGTAACAGAGAGTTACGAACACATCTTTGCTTTGCACTTGGAATGTATTTTAATTATGTACACTTTTATTCCAAGAAGCTTAATTAGAATTCCTACAATATAAATCAAAAAAGTTTCTATGTAATTCCCAGCTACAGCAAAGAGGATTAGCAGTTGGAAAGATATCTGATACCTGCAGGTAATATAGCTAACTATTTGAGGCCTGAGGGTTTTTTGTTTGAGCAATTACTCCTTTGGCCTACTCTGGGAAAAACATTAATCACAATGACCATTTTGAAGTGCTCCCTTCCCTCTGCAGGCTGGACCACAGAGGTCATCACAGAGTCATTCAGGTCAATGGGAAGGTCACGAGTCTCCTCTTGCTTGACTACTGGCCCAGTGTGTAAGTTGACATTGGGTTAACAAACGGCCAATCTCCTAATCATAGGAAACATGGCAAGCTTGTACTGATTGATAAGGTTCAGACTCATAGGGACATACAGGTGGTGTCTGGGCCTGCAGTTAAAAGCTGAAATAACAATGTAAGCCAAATGAGTTTCACTGTCATGTGAATGAACATAGAGTTTTCTAAATGACATATTGTTTGGCAGTTGCTTTGCATTCTGTACAAATATGGCACAGAGAGAAAATTCCCATGGCAATTCATATTGCGTACAGTTTTGGGTTTTAGTTTGTTTTGCGACTTTGACCCCCTGAAAATTTAAATATAATAATTTAAAAACTTTTCTGACTCATGCGATTAACAATACTTGGTTTTACATATATGTGCATATCTATATATAAACATATCTATATAATCAAATGTGTATTCATCTTGATAGCTTTATTCTAATGTTTGATTTCAATAATAGTTCTTAAAAGAGGACATTAGTCATACATTATTGATGTTTTTAAAGAAAATATATCTAATACTCTTTGTGTATGAACTTGTACTTGAGATGCCTAACTTCATGGTTTTTTTGGTTAAGCTCCTGACTGATAGAAACATATGGTGGGAGGAAAAAGAAGCTCAAGATTTTGACTCATCTTCCCAAGGTTGATTAGATGATCTCTAATTTCCTGTATCATATGCACGCCTATCATCATGTTCTTGGTATGCAACTTTCTCATAAATATTTATAGTTTGTAGGATCAAATCCTGAGCAAAGTAATGTGGGAGCTTGTAGCAGCAGTGTTAGAAATGTGTTGTAAAACTGAATCTTACTGCCCTATGTAAAATGTGCTGTGCTAGCTATGCAGAGGAAGAGGGAATTGTTAAACAAGTTAGTAAGTGCTGTCAACCCATGGTAGAGAGCGCAAACTCTGCCACCATCTGCCAGTCTCCTCTTTGCGTGGCCAGTCCCAGACATGGCTTGCTTAAGACCTGGAGTGAGAGCTAGCTGCATGTGCTTCAGGGCTGGTACACCATATGCTGCTGATTCTGGTCCTGCGACTCCACTGTTGCGTGCAATTTAATTTCTATGTGGCTTGTCCTTTTATTCCCTTTACAGCAGTTGGCTGATACTTAAGATTGAATTGCAGTTTAACTTATACTCATTGGAGAGCTAATACAGTATCTTGTCACCTGTGAATTGCCTCAGCGTGATGCAAGTTGTTATTTCAAATGTGAATTTTCCTTTTGGAAAGGAGGTGCATTTCATTACCTTGAGAAACTTACAATGCTTTTTTTTTTTTTTTCCCTGTAGTTTAGTTGCCAGGCTCTGTAAGGAGAAAATCAATTTTGCAGGAAAATAGGCTGCAGACAATGTGTAACATTGGGTGATTTGGAGCATAAAACTAGATTTGCCAAGATGTATGTACACATTTGTATATTTGCGTCTATATATGTTTATGTGCTTTGGAATCAGTTGGCATATTCTAGTGTTTTAAATAACCTTGCAAGCTTGTTTTTGAATTACTGTCTACCACTTCTTTCTGATACAACCATTTAAAGACACTCATATAAATCAGTGAGTTTATTAGGTGACCTGACTGGCTTTCACTTCACATCTGTTTGTGGCTCTGACAAGAACAAATTGGTACTATTTTTACCCCACTGAAGCCTGCACAAGTCAGAAGGACAGTGTAATGAGTGTGTGAAAGTGATTTGTGATGAAAGTTTAATGCAGGTAGGCTAGACCTAGGCTCCTCTCCAATATCTAGCAATTTTTAATCTGTGCTTTACAGAATGATTTTGCACTATTAATACACAAGTTTCTCCCATTATATCTGACTCAAGATACAGAGCAGGCTTTGGAGTTGAGCTCAAGTGAGACAGAAGACACATCAATATTGGGAGGTTTTGTTAATCCAAGTATAAATCTTGTGATTAAGGGCAGTCATCAGCATTCACGGGATGCTGTAAATGTAAAAGGATGTTTAAAGAATCCAGGTGGAAGAGCTTTATTTCTTTTCATACACTAACTTGTTGCTTTGCAGTTAACGGTGAACTGAAAGCTTTCTACCTGAGAAATCTGAGAATTTCCTTTTGCAGGTATATCTAAATCAGAGTTCTGAATCTGCTTAGATCCAAATTGCTGATACCTTGGTGTTTTCCACTGGAAGCCATGAAGTCACCCTGGTAGTACTTTTACATCCCCAAGATATTCTAGTTCAATGACTACTACATTTTTTTCTGTGCATAATATGTTGTGCGTTATGTAGCATATGAAAGAAACTTTCATAACAACTGAATCTGGCTATTCCTCAGACATGAGGGTGCATGAGCTGCTTTCTGCATGTGGAAGGTCCATTTTTTTTTTTTTTTTCCTTTGGGCTTTATTTTGTGATTTTTAGTTTTACAGCTTTCCCTCGTAACAGTCTGCAGCTTCCAGTTTCTCTTCTGCTGCTCTTTCCCTTGTTCTCAGGCCTACCTGGCCACATGCGCTGTCAGTGAGCTTCTGTAGTACTTGAATGCCTTGTCTGTTCAGAAGTTTCCCACTTATAACATCATCATAATACCAATGACAGAAAGTTGCCAAATTGTACACCGTAATTCTGAATGCTCTAGTCATTTAAAAGAATTGCATCAAATGTTTGTCTTCCCCTAGGACCCAAAGAAGGTTGAATTGATGGTCCTTCCACCCTTGCAAGGTGGAACACTTGAACCCATTCAGAAATATTTTACTTGCAAAGACCCAGTAAACCTGTTCTACTACAGTCCAAGAATTCTGTCTGCAGTTTCCTTATTCCTGAAAAGGTTCTGTGCTTGTGAAAGTGTTTTCACTTCTATGTTCTTATGGACTCAAAATCAGACTTGAAATGTCCTGTATTTACTTCTGTTCTATCAGTGGAACTACCAAAGTAAGTGCAACCAGAATATTTTGCATAAGGCTTAGGTTATATCTAGGCTGCACAAAAGATGAATCCAAGATAAGTTCAAGTATATCCAAAAGATTGCCAAGCTTTTTGTTTTCTCCCTCACCCTCCAATAAATACAGGCATCCTACACAGTGGAGCTACCATGTTTGTTTTACCACAAAAACAGTGAGAGCAGTACTAGCATTCCTGGACATAAACGTTACCGTACTTCCATCGCTGTTACGTCTCTCAAGCTGTTTTTCTGCTCTCCAGGTCAACTTGTTCCTAGGTCTTTAGAGTTGTAGTCTTTTTTGGTTCTGCATATTTAATAGCAGCCATCTGCTAATACTTTTTATCAGATACCATGTCCTCTAACTGCTTGGATCTGCTGAACGCAGATCAGTTGTGTTTCAATACATTCTTATTTAGTGCAGCTCATACACTGCAAAGAAATTGTAAGCCTCATTCTGTTCTAGGCACAGACTTCATAAGACTTTTACATATTTATTGCATGTATAGCAAGAGACAGCTAGGAAGTCAAGGTAATAGCTTTTTACAAATACCCTCTTACACAGTAATGTAATCAAGTGTGTGTCAAATTGAATCCACTATTTAAAAAGGACAAAGTTCTTAGGTATGCCCACATTTCTTTGAAATGAGAGCCATTTGTTAAAACAGAGATATTTGAGATTAAAATGTAATTAAAAAGTGCAAGTTAATTTTTTTAAAATGTGGATTCGTAATTGGATATACAGTCTTCCACTCTTGGGTCACCAGTTCAAATCTATCCCAGGTCAGTAGTTACTGAATCCTGGTACTATCTAACAGCTGGTGGTTTATGTGAAATGAGTAGCCTGTCTTACTTCAGTTTGTAGTGAACAGGTGCTCATACTGCAAAAAGCTATTACTACAATTGTTAGCTTAGCCGGCAGTCTTTGTATGGGAGCAAAAACCTGGTTTGCTGCAGAATTAAACTTCCTTGCAGCACTTAAAAGGATTTCTCTAAACTGGCACTGAATTTTTTTTGTGGACAAAATGATAAAGTTTATAATTCTTATATTCTCTTCTTAAACTGCAAACAAGGGGAGAAAGAACACTCGATATGGTGTCCAAGATGGCAGACAGAAACTCTGAATTACCTTTGTAAAAGGGAAACAGAAAGATAATCTAAGTATCTGAAGATCAGACAGCACATGTTATCAATATATGGATTTTTTATGCTCTACAACATTGCTATTAAACTTTGAAATGCCAGTGAACTAAATCAAGGAGTTTCCTGGAAATTGTTTCCTGTGTTGCAGTTATCATCTGAAAATTACCTCCCAGATCACTTTTTGAAATCCCAGTCTTCTATGAGCGCAGTGCTACAGTGGTATTTGAGAACACTGAAAAGCAATTACAGAATATTAAACCCCCGTATTTTCAACAGCTGTGCACCCTGCCTATCGGGGAGAGAGGCTTTGACATATAAGAATCTGAAAAATTAAAAATCAAAATCCTTAGTCATAGATGTGGATCATTAAACAGTTTTGTCTTGGCCATCCCCACACACTATCCTCCAAACTCAATAATGTGACATAAGGCCTGTGAATTTTACGAGAAGCTTCTTTTCCCATAGAGCCACTGTTACTGTAGGGAGTCTCTTTTCTTTCAGCCCCAATTATTTTGTCCCATTTCAGCAAAACTGAGATTTGGTGCTTGTGTGAGAGCACGTTGTTCTGCTTCGAGTGGTGACAGGACCTGCAGGTGACCAAGGAGTGCGCCCCACCTGAGCAAGGCAGTGCGCCTCTCGAGCCAGGGCCATTGCAGGGCTCCAGCAGCATCGCCTGACTCTGCCCAGCCCCAAACACATAGCCATGGTGATTCACACACCAGGGCTGGTGTGCTGGGGAAAAGGAAAAATGCCATGAGGACATGCAGTAAGAGGTGGCCTCACAAGGGCACAATGTTACACAGTTTTTCTTCAGCCTAACAGGTGGCTTGTCAACATAACTGTAATTTTATATAGAGGTATGCAGAAGCTTTAGAGACATAGACTATGGCATTTCAGTTATGTCCATGCCTTTGATACTGGCGCTGCAGTGATGCGAATGGTATGGCACTATTTAAACTCGGTGTATGTCAGTGTTGGCTATATGGCTGAGTGCCTGGTGCCAGCTCAATGCTTTCTTGTGCCAATGACCACTCGCACTGTGCATGTAAAATGCAGCTGGAGTAGTAAAGCTTGGGTTTCACAGGTTTGTTGATAATATGGATGAACACCATGTCACAAACATCACAATAAAAAAGCCTCCCATAATGCATGATGTTCTGTCAGCTGAACATATGAGTTTAATATGTAAAGAGATAATTGTATGTGTTTTAAAGTGTCACCTTTGTTAATTGTTCTGGCCTAATCAGCTATATGAATATGTGTTCTATTTTTGTTGTCTCTTAAGAGGAGCTGTATTACATTCTTTGCAACCTTTAAAAAGAAACAGGGACATCTTTTGGTTTGAAAAGTGGTTTAAGGAGCATTTTAAGCCCCTAGATTAACCAACTAGTTCTGAATCTTTAAGATTTCTTCAAATTGCTAAAGAGTATTCTCTCTTTTTAGTTTTGTGTTCTGGCAGACATTTTCTTTCTCACCTCAGATCTATTGACTTTGTTGTTTTGTATCAGCATACATAATATGAAGAGCATGATTGCAGATACGTACTTTTACTTCTGCCACGTTTTCATTCCTTTGATTAAATGCATCCAGGACTCTTGGTGCTAAGTCTGCTTACGTCTCTGTAAAAGTAATTGATTAGCAGTGAGCCTGATGTTGCTTCCTTTAAGATACGTAGAGTTTTTTGCTGGTGATGTCAGAGGCACTTCATGCAGGCTATACTGCTCTACCTTTCTTACAAAGAAGAAACTGAGATTTATATTCATCCCGCTTTCTACCCATCAACCTGAAATAAAATCACATTAATTTCTGATTTCCACCAGTAAGTGAAACTAAAAGGGTAACAGGATCTGACAACTACTCATCAAGATTTCTGCTGCAAAAGTTGTTGCTTGTCTGGTTTAGCCTGATAATTTTCATCTAAATTTGAACTGTGAATTGCCATGTTTGTGTGAAGTGCCCCAGTGACTTTGATTTCACTTACATTTTTGTCTGCCTTCTAGGATATCTTGTATGGCTCTTGTACGCTTAAAATCAATTTGCGGAATTGACAGCCTTCTATAGTAATAACATTACTTCTAACTGTATTAACATTAGATTGTTAAGTTATGGTTACTGAAATAATAAGCAATCAATTCTAATGATTATTCTTTAATTTGCTCTCAGATTTTGCTTAGTGGGTTACTGATGGTCTACTGCATACACCGTAGTTGCTTCTCTCCTTTTCACTTGCAGCTGCTTCTTTTGATTCCTTGGCAACTGTAAGAAAAAGATAGTCATTGCTTAGATCTTCCCTAGTGTTGCTTCAACCTTGCTTTATATCCCACTTTAAAATGGAATAAAACCCAAACACCTACTTGTTATCAAGTCTGGAGCTTCAGAGAGGAGGAAAAGACTGGGCTTTCTTTGGATATACTGAAAGTAGAACATGCAGGAAAAAGAGCTGTGTGAGGGCACAGGAATACAGTCAGAAAAGTCAGTCTTCTGCCCTGATTAGGACACCAGGAACAACGTGATGTTTTTTCCCCGTCTCTTTAAAGCACCCTTTAAATGCCAAAATGGAAGATAACTGGGCACTAAGCCTGTGCAATAGAGCAATGCTCAGTGCTGTTGTCAGCTAAAGCTGCTCAGCAGGGCACAGAGGAGGATATTGAAGTTGCAACCCTGACAGTGGATATTCTTTTCCTGCTGTGTAGAATGGCCCTTGTGCCCAAAGACAAGAATCAGAACTTCTAACCACAAGAACTAAGAGACACGGGCTAATAGATAGGAGTGTTGAACCTTATGATATCACTCGGGTGACAGGTTCTAGGTAACATTTCCTTTTACATGGGGTGTTAGAGGCCTTGTCTGATGTTTGCAGTACAATGAGTAGGATTGCTCATTGTTATGCCAGTTGAAATTTATTTTGTCAGCAATCTAGGGCTACTCGTTGCCACCATAGCCACTAGATTCTGTACCTTTAATTCAGCAGAAATCAATGTTAGTATAAGAAGCTGCACATTCATAATTTCATAACTTGGTACATAGAATAGCAGCCTGTGAAGTGAAATAGATATGATTGTCATAGTGGGTCACATTGGGAATTTACTGATGGTATTCAATAATAAAAAGCTAGAGAAATGCCAGCATCTCAGGTAAGACTGTGGAATGTATGATCTAGTATAACTTATGTTCACTGACTTATTAAACTGATACCTTTCTCCATAAAAGAGAAAATTGTGTCTGGATATTCATCTTGTTTCAGCCAGAGATATAATATTGAAGGGCTGTTTCAGCTTTACTGAAAGCAAAAATCTACCATAGTAGAGAACTTTGAACTTTGGAATAAAAAAACCCTTGAATTGTTGCCATTCTGGTACAGCAGCTTTTGATGCTGGTCAATATCTTAGAACATGTCTGAGGATTACAGATTCATTATTTATATGGGGATTGACAGGAGGTTTACTTGTTTGAATACTATTGCAGTGTGTGTTACTCCTACAGGAAACTATTTCCTATAATTAGATCAGAAAAGGCTGGAATAAGAAAAAAATGCAATCTCTAAGATTCATCAGCGTTCAGCAGAATTTCAGTGGTTACCTAAGATTATGATATAAAAATAGGTTTATTTTTAAACCTGGACTTTTCACTGCACCGTTTGAAAACACATAAACAATTTGTTTACCTATCAAGGCCAACATGCCTTAAAAGAGGCATTCTGCATATTTTATTGACAGTTTGCATAGTTTTGTTGTAAATACAGGAGGCGGTGTACGCAGGGCTCTACTGTTCTCTTGAAGTGTTCCTAAACAAGAGCTACTGATGCAGAATTACCTACATATAGCCTCAGACCCTGTAGGGGGATAAAATGTTAAGGCAAGGAATGATTATACTAACTTCTTAAACATACTTCTCACTGTGTTTGCAATGTAATGTGAATTAGCCTCGCTTCAAGAGCTATGGCAGTGCAGTGTTTAGGTAATATCATATCAAATTCCTCTCATTCGAACAGTTTTTCCTTGTCGACCAGGACCTGGATAAAAGGGTGTAAAACAATTTTGTACACTTTTGATCTTTTACTTGTTTACAATATAGAGCCTACAGTTGTATGGAAACTGCAAAATTCTGTCTTGTCTTTTGTGGGCCAACTTAATGCCTCTGTATGTCATGATAATTGGTGTGGCATTGCTGGCAAAGATGCTGTTTCGGAAAATTGCATTTATGCCTAGAGCTATCTGTGGACCTCTGATACTTCACATTAGCATATGAATGTGGTAAAGTACAACTTCAAGGTGCTTGGAGATAGATCACAGATGCATGAGGATGCCTTGCTGAATGAATTTGCATTAAATATTTGCAGGTCATGCTTCCATTTGCTAGAGTTTTTGGTGTTCCCTTGGAGGAAAGAGAGTGGAAGGAGTGGGGTGAGAGGTGAAGAGTCAGTGGAAATGAAGATGCGTTTTATCTGTTTTAGTCCTAGGAAGCCCACTTCAAAAGCTGTATCTTTAAAGGTCTTTGCTTTTATCTGGAACAAAAAACCCTTTCAGAAAGTTTCTTTATCTTTCTCTTTCAGTTGACACCTACACATTGCACACTAGGTTAACCACTATGCTAAACAGCAATGTCTAAATGCTTCCTTTTATGCACTTCTAACTACTTTTAAATGTAACCCCTGTAAAATTTCTTACTCTGCAAGTGCATCTGCTAGACATGCTTGTGTTTACTTTCCTATGCACCTTTTTCTTACCTTAAATATAAGGGTGGTTTTTGTCCATTTGGTGTAGATGATATAAAATATGTTTTTTTTGTTTTGTTTTTTTTTTTTATAAAATTGGGGGTGGGTGGGTGTGAAAATGAAATAGAGAACAGAATGGGTGGCAAGTGGATAGTTCCCTGAAATTCATAAATGCTTTCATTTCATCTCATATGGTAGAAGAATACTTGTACTTTTTTTCCTATTTTACTCCTATTACTATTATACTGCCATTCTAAGCATAATTGCTTCAGCGTAATATGAACAAAACTAATGGTACACTGTAAAACATTAGACTAATGTATCTTAGGTGAATAGATCTAGACTTAGGACTCTTAATTATTATGCAGTTTCAGGATCTCTTAAAGGAAAACTGGTGGAATTACCCTTGGTGTGGAAAAGGGGAGCTGAAAGTAGAATTTAAATCTGAAATTTCTATATGCAGTCATTCAGTACTTCAGAATATATTAATAAAACTAGAGTAACAGCATGAAATAGCTGGGTCCAGAAGAGCAGGCAAGGTCAATAAAATGCATTGGTTAGACATATTCTGTTAGCCCTTATGACATTGTTTACACAGGATCAAAATTTGCTACCAAATGCTGCTTTGTTTTTCTCTACAACAAAGGAACCTCACTTCGGAATTACAGCTGTTGAAGCCAGCTGTTACAACGAGCAGATCTGGAGGGGTCGTAGGGTGTTTAAAATTTATACCTTTGCCTGAAAAAACTGGAGTACTAATCTTTTACTGGATTATAACCCATTGTTTTGTAGCACTGAAAGCAATTTATGACAGCTAAAATAAGTGATAAATGGGGGTTTGGAATGTGCTGCTTTTTCCCAGTAGGCTAAGGGTTAGATGTGGAGGTCAGACATGCTGTACAGGCAATCTTGCCTTTTTAGAATGCCTAGGTGCTTACAGCTTGAAAGAAAACAAAAAACCCAAACAGGACAGCAGGCCGATAGACTCAGAACAACATAAGAAATTCCTCCAAGTGTCTTT
>JAOEHY010023863.1:0-35598 GCA_025447955.1 Psilopsiagon aurifrons
ACTTCACCTGACTGCCATGGTTTTTCAAATATGATGGACAGTGGCTTAGCAACTTCATTTGCAGCTCCTTCAGGACCTGCAGGTGGATTTCATCAGGTCCCATGGACTTGCGCACATTCAGGTTCCTAAGATGGTCACAAACCTGATCCTCTCCTACAGGGGGCCTAAGGTCTTCATATCTGCTTTATGGTACTACAGTGAATTTCATATATATAATTTGACAGCTTTAAGGTTATTAAAGCCTTTGCAAATGTTTGTTTTGTCAAACTGCACATGAACCTCTTCCAGTTTTTGCAATTACACTTTCAAGACACCACATTAACAAGCAGAAAAAACTCTGCTACTCCTAAGTCTACAAAACTGTTTCACAGAAAAAAAAAACCTAGAGGAGAACAACTACCATTTAGAGGAATTTGATTAAAAATGAAACACTCATAAAGCTAGACAATGTTCAATACTTTGTTTTATGGAATGTGATGGTATATTGTACTGGACAAGTAATCTACAATTCATAATACTTTCTGCTTAGAACCCTGCAATCAATTAAAAAAAAATAAAATCAATACTTCATTTAATAGCTATGCAATCAATAATACTAGTGATAATACTGGCAAAGAGATACAATCATACTAAGTTCTAGAAAACTGAATTAATTTTCCTGTAGCAGAGAAAATATTATCAACTGAATAAAGATGCAGTAATGTATTCTGAAACATCATGGGCAACCCCTGCTACTAAGCTATACTTCAAGTTCCTAACTTAATTATCATTAAAAACCCCCAAACATTCAGCAAAGCAGTTTTTGCACAGGTATATTAGTTATACTTGTGACAAATCATATTTTAAACACAGAACTGGATCAAATAGGCACTCAGAGTTTCTGGTTTTATATACTTTTCATTTTGCACAGTGATGAAATCTAGCTGACACATTAGATACCTTTTTGTCTCTTCCTTCAGACCTGTTTAAAGAATAACTTCTGATTATCTGATAACAAAAGCAAACAAGTATATAAACTTTGTCTTGAATGGGTCCTTAAGTTGTTTTCCAACTGCAAGTCACACTAAGACGTAAGAACATGCCCTAATGATTTCTCAATGAGCGTGATTAAGTGCTGCCTTTAAAATCTGTTTACCTACCACATTTTCTAGGGCAAATAGACAGAAGACCATATCTATGCCAGTGTTAAGCTAGCTAATAAGAACTAGAACATATAATGCTATTGGCAAAGGTAAAACTATGAGATACAAGCCTGCTGCAGATTCAGTATGCATTTCCTCATTGCTAACATGAACTAAAATCCATACTACTGCATATGACCCACTGTAATTATCTGTCTTACCTAAAATGAACAGAGATAGTATCCTGATCAAGCGCTGTTCAGCAAAGTATTTAAGTTCTCCAAAAGTAAATACGCAAGCAGTACCACTGGATTTGATAAGATGTTCCAGACAATTAAATTTTATCGCACCTTGTACACTCAGGGACCCCTTTGCTTATGCAGAGCTCAATTCTGGAGTGATGACTCTTCAGAATACTCAAGACATCAGAGGCTCAGGCACAGTATAGTCCATTAAGCTGAGTGACCTGCTGTAGAAACTTACTGCCACCAAGTAGACATGCTTCTGGTATCCTTCCACAAGCTGACTTTTCTTATTAAAGTGGTAGAAAACTAACCCAGGGGAAAAAAAAAAAAAGCCAATCTTACACCATTTTGTGAGTTAAACCTGCTCATAAAGCAGTCCAGTCCTGCCACAAGGAAGAGTGGATCAAACAGCCACAAGCAAGAGAAAGCAAAAGGAGAGCAAGAGAGGTAGCAGTAGCACCATCCCTGCCATTGGTGAGCTATTATGCTGGCTACATGTAAAATGGTAACATTAGCCTCAGTCTCAATAAGACTTCAACTATTTCTTAATGTCATCCACTGGAATCTTTACATGCATAAAATGTTTTAGTTTCCAATAAGAAAAGGGCTTACTGGCCAAACATGGACATGATCAAACACTGCTGAAGGCAAGCAAAACACCTCTTTTCTGGCGATGTTGAAACAATGAGTAATGCTTTTTGGTTCTTAGTCATTTTCTCTGATTTCTTGAACTACATTCAATGTCTACACTGACATGTCACTAGAAATTCTATGGACTCTAAAACACCCTGCAAATACTCCCTTGTCAAGTCACCTAAAAAACTGAGAGAATCTGCTTAAAGACATTTTTCATTCTATTTCTTTTTTCACATATCTAGAGAAAGGATCACATTATCGGGTTGTGGGGGGGGAGAAGAACAGAAACTCTTTGTATGCGAGTCATCTGCTTTTTTATCAAGCACTCTGTCAACAAGCTAAACGCCTCCAAGAAAGAGGTTTGATTCTGTGAGGAACAGGACGAACACCATTTATTTTTAGTTGTTATCTCACTTAAGTGTGCTGAGCACCTCAGTCTGTATGTGCATGTGTTAATTCCAATACAGAACGTTTTATATGTTTGAATATATGTAATATAAACCAGAATTTACTAAGAAGCAAAGGTCTGAAAAGAAAAAGAAACAACTTGGTGCAACATTTAGCACTTCTGGCACAGGGCCTTGGCAAACAGGGTCCTACCTTGCTTAGGCTTCTATTACTACAATAAGATTTAATGAGAATATTCATACCTCCACCGCTAATAAATATATGCTGTTTAAATAATCAGACCTTCACCGCTAACTCACCATTAACCACCTCCACTACTAAAGATTCACTACATACCAAATATCAGTCACTTCATGGCCAGGATAGAGCTGTACAAATGAGAACTGTATGGATATTGTTTCAGATATTTAGATGTGCATTTCTTTACCTAAATCTCTGCAAATATAAATTTGGTAAGAAATCTAAACTTGATTTCATAAAATTGTATCCATTACAAATATGTCAAATAAGC
This sequence comes from Psilopsiagon aurifrons, assembly GCA_025447955.1. Lineage (NCBI taxonomy): Eukaryota > Metazoa > Chordata > Aves > Psittaciformes > Psittacidae > Psilopsiagon > Psilopsiagon aurifrons. The sequence goes on from JAOEHY010023863.1 coordinate 2,922, forward strand.
CACAGTCAAGCTGCTACAGTGTTGAATTATACTAACCATCAAAGGTTGCCTTTATAACTTCTTCCCATAAAGCAGATTATTCTACAGAGCAATATGCTACCAAATCCCAGGTTAAGTATTCCTGCTATTACTCTCATTTCTTTTACCTGCCTTAGAATTTTATATCTTTATCACATGCATAGTTCTATTAATCTACAAAACAGAATTCAGTAGGCAAAGCACGGGATTAGTTAGTAAGAGCACATATTTCATTAGCTTTTAATGGGATTTGAATCTCTTTGAAAATCCACAACCCAAGAGACTGAGTTTCAGCAATATCTCTGCCAACTCTTACTCGGACAAATAGGAGAAAATATAAAATGAACAGACTGCATACAGACTATGTTTCACGAAGAAAAAGATCTGTCATTACAAAAAAAGCAATTTCTTGTCATAAACCTTCCACACATGGTTTTACCTGGCTTCTTCTAGCACTGCTCCCATTACCCGATGTTTCTCTTCACATTTGACATCTTCATTTACATCTGTCCCACCAAAGATGATTCCAAAAGGAATTCTGCTACCTGCAAAGCAATGACTACAATGTAAAGTTGACCAACACAGAAACATATAATCATACAATGGTTATATCATTCATATATATCATACATATCCTCGTGGTGTCTGCTCTCTGGTAAAAGTCTAGTTTTGGTACACGGCATCAGAATAAATTCATATTTGTGTAAGGGTAAAGCCACCAGAACAGGTAGTATAGCACTTCTAGGCTAACAGTTGGTAGACTTACATGGACATGGCCAAAGATTACTTAAGAGGAAAATAGAAAAGCCAACAGTAGTGCAAGATACTCCTTCCTAATAGTATTTCTTTTCAAGTCAAGTAATTTTTAGTAATTGACAAGTTACCAGTAATGTTCTCCCCTTAAACTAATCAAGATAGCAGACAATAATGTTTACTGATGATTGTTTCAGCACTGAAACCAATTAAGCGGTCAGTTTTACACCACATTAAGCTAACAAATAACAACCTCGTAGTGGCTAATTACTACATGCAGAACATTGTTTTAAATTCCGAACAGGATGGCAGTTTTGCAAAGGAAGCAGTCTCCAATAAGGCAGCCTACAAAACCTGTCATCAAGAAGACCGGTTTTCTGGATTTTGCAGACCTCTTAGTTTTTACAGATGAAGCCAAGTTTCCTTCTGATTGTGAACAACAACAGGCAGTTAGGTCATACTGTCACCACAAACTGTGCATCAAGAAAGGCAGAAAATGTGCTTTGTTTTTTCACTTTTGCTATCAGGGAAGGGGAGAGGGATCAGGGACTTAGTAGACAACGCTGTCCTCAGCGCTGGACCAACAACCAGGCACTGGGGGTTGCTGCGCTGGTGCAGGTTCTTCCTTTTGAGAGATAATATAAATGATCTTGAATGTTCATGACTGTGGAAACTATCGGTGACACTTTCTATAAATACCCACAGTGTCTTAAGGGGTTGGAGAGAAATGACAGGTTAAATTCAGTGAGTTCTTATAATACAGGATTAAAATTAACGGTTAAAATCAAGCATATAAAGAAATCTTAAAGCAAATGAGGAAGATAATAAATATGTTGATAAAAATAGAAAAGGTACTCTATGTTTCTCATTTAAATTTGAAAATTAAGTGAGCTTTAAGATGATGGTTTATTAGCATTGCTAATTGCTTCATTACTAAATGAAAGAAACAAAAAGAATGAAAGACTAATTGCCATTCTGGCTACCTGAAGACTTTCTTCAGCATTTTTAGACATTATACTCTAATGTTTGTAGGTATTTTGGTTTAATTTAAGGTTTGTAGGAAAGCACCACAGCATTAATCTTCAAGAGGATGACTTTCTGTAATAATTTGTCTCTCTAATAAATACAACAAGTAAATAACTACTGTCATCCATTACATATGTTGATCATACATCCCCAATCATGTAAACAAAGTTTACAGAATAAGGCCCAAAAGACTGGCGGTATTGTAGTAATGGCAGTATGGCTCTGACCACTGAATTTCTTTAAGCTAATTCATCATATAGAGGTTACGGAAAAACACATATTCCATGAAACAGGAATGTCCTTAGAATCACTTTTTCCCTCCAAGAAGTCTACAATAACTTTTACTAGGATCATCCCAGCTATCATATTATTTATTGCCTTGCTGTTCAGATTTCTTTTATTTTTCTTTCAATTATTGCAGATGCTGTTGGGAACAGTGTGACCGTGATTTATTTAAATCACTGAGCTTTTGTAAATCATTCAAGTATCAAGCTTTGCAGGTTACTTGCAGTTTGGAAAAACTAATAGCAACAGCACTTGGGCAATGCCATGCAAGTCAAAACTGCAATAAAGTTTTACAGTAAACATTTAAAATCCAACCTTCTTTTTTATTCCTTAGCAAAAAAAAACATAGTTCTCAGACTTTTCATAAGCATCTTCCAAAACAATTCTAGATCTTGCCACAAAAACAATCATCTCTATATTCCAGCAAGAGAAATCTTAATACATACGTTAGCAGAGATCATCTTGGAGAATTACTTACTTCATTTGTATTCTAAGGTCCCTACTGGAATCAGAGCACAAGATACACAAGCACACCAGATGTAATAATTCAGGCTGAAAAACCACCAGCACAAATTGCAGGGGGACTTAAGTCTGAAAACCAGCACAACAGAACTTATATGGAGATCTGATGAAAGTATCAAATTGCTTGTCTGTCCAAGGGAATAGATTTGTACAATACAGAGATGATCTCAAAAATGGATCCACACCTGCAATTTCAGTAGGTGACTGTCTGTAATTTTGAAAGCCAGGGCTTCTAGCGTATCATTAATGTCAGGCTAATAATTTGTGCTATGTGGCTAAATACAACAGAAAATTTTATTAGTTGTCTGGTAACACCCTGTCTCCTATAGTTTAGCTGTCCCAAAGTTATTTCATGCCCAAAAATCCTTGACTCTTTTTTGAGCAGAAAAATCAAATTAGCCTCTATACTTTCTATTTGACCTCAGCTATACTTAGCCAAGCCATTATCCTCTGAAGGAACACATTTGCTGAAAATATCTTAAAGTTAATATAATTCTCTTATCTTAATGTAGTTAAAGTACTTAACTATGAAATGCATTATGTGTTTTAAAAGCACATTTATTTAGTTCTCTCCTCCCTGGATCAGATCTCCCACAGAGAAAGATTTTTAGCATTTCTGAACATTGTTTAAGTGGATAAACAGAGTAACTACAGTATATGTGGGTTTATCCATTTATAACTATTCATTTTCTTCTCTTTCAGTACCTTCTTAAGAGGTATTTTTATTGCAAAACAGAAAGAGGATTACCTTGCAGAAGTCTGCCTCCTTTATAAAGATGAATGGCCAGGGCTCCATCAAACTTGTCTGTGGAGATTAGGTTTGCTATTTCAGTTTGACTTTCATACATGAAAGCATCTTTAAGAACACAGATGTGACCTGCAGCATGTAGATGATTCCTTCATATCGGAACAAATACAAAAAGAACAAAAAAAGACACTATTAACATTGTAGGCTTGATAATATATAAAATAAGCCTAATAAAAATGTTTTTCCTTAATAATTTTGGTCTGGCATTCACATTTATGCTCATTTTGTTCAAGCAACCATGGAGCTATTCACAAGGTTGTGTTTCTTTTACTGGAAAACATTTATTACCTTCAGCATTGTGAAACCACAGGCATACTTCCAAGCAACACAATCTGCATCCATTTTAAAGCCCAAACCTACAACATCACCTCTGGAAATTAGCAGAAATTAAGTACAATCAGGATCTTTCCTGATTGAGCTTCTGCTTAATATGCTGAAAAGACTCCTTTTGAATTGGGTGTGTTAGATCTTTGCCTTAAGAGTTTCTTAGATTCTTATCCAGTAGAAAGGCCACTGAGTGAAAATAGTACAAATATGTCCGGCTGATCAATGCTACTGAAAACACAGAATATGCAAATAAATGAATACCTAAATAAAACTGGAGAGTTAAACTTACATCCCCTTTTTGTCTGACTGTGGCTTTAATTGCTTCTTGTCTTAGTTCGCCCATTTGTAAAAAAAGGCACAAGATAACTGAAGAAAAAAACCCCCACAAAAGTAATTACACAATTTCACAGGCTTTTTTAAACATTTCAACTGCTAACAAAGAAGGAAAAAAAAAACTCACCAAAACAAACACCCAAACCAACAACAACACACCCCCACACCTCCTTAGCTTACCTATCTGTCCTTACGGTTCCTAATATTAAAACATCAAAACTCATTGGCTACAGGGAGCTTTACTTTAGGCATTTTCGTGAGCTCTGTTTTAGCCTTTTCTTTTATACTCAGGCTCACAATTCCTCCCACCAAAACCAGAGTAATTTATCAATGTTTCCACTGATCAAACCCACATTTCTGAGAAAATCTGTATTTTGATAAAAAGTAGTACATTGTATCTGCTGACACGCACTGTTTACATTTTCAGTATTATCAAAAGACCACAAGAATGCTTCCTGCTTATTACATATTGTTCCAGTTGATTTATTTCTCATAGCATATTAATTGTTCTGGCATTAAAATCCTACTAACTCAATAGCTTCTTGGATAATGCCGCTGTTTCGTTTCTTGATCATTTCATATCCTCTCAAGGAATGTAATTTTCTGTCCTGCAGAAGTTAGTCATTACTGCAGAAATTGGTGCTAAAAATGTTGTAAAATGTCTAGAGGCCTTGGAAGGAATGTATTAGCACTATATCAGACAGAGCTCCATTGGCACAACATATGGTGCTGTATTTCTTCCTTATTCTAAAAAGAAACTCATTTTACTTTTAACTTCACCATTTGAAACAAGACCAATAAATTGTAATAAGTACTAGTAAATAATAAAGTACAGCCAGATTGGAAGCTCCTTATTTACACTGTTGAGCAATTACTTACATCAGTTGTCCCACGAACTTGTTCCAAGTACCTGCTTGCTTTTTGAAAGAGGCTCTCAATTTATAACTAAATAATGATGCCCGAATCTCACAGCTGTGGAAAGAAACTCTCCTGGGCAAATAGTTGGGATGCTCATGCATGTATTCCATAATTTCACAGGTGCTCATTAAATAGCCTAAAAGATTTCTTTCCCCATCAGTATTGCAATTACCATAAATCACTATCATGTGCAAGCAATATGTTTGCATATTACAATTAATTTGAAAATAACTCTCTCAGGACATCGGGAATCAAGAAACTCAGCTAGGAATGTTGATCTAAAGCATCTTTTTTAATATACTAGGAATGAATACTACTTCTTTCCTCCTCAGTTTCCACAGCTCCAAATCTCACAGCTGAATGGAAGCTGTTTCTGCAGTAAATAGAAGGCGACTCCCTTAAGTATTCCAAGGCTCACAAATTGTGTTTTACCTCTATTACTTCAACTTTTTTCCATGCATAATGACTCAGGAGCCTGTAAAAAAATTGCATATAGCTTAAAAAGGAAAAAAATATCAAATTATTCCCAGAATCATTCAAATTCCCAGATGTAAAGAGGCTTTAATCTCATAAACATGCTATTGAGCTCAATATGATTAGTCACAGGCTTCAGATTATGCATATATGGAAATATATGTGCATGGAAGTAGAGTTATTGGGCAGTATTTAAGTACTGAAATTTGTAGCGATATTTTCATATTTGCTAAATGACTTTTCATCTTTATAATAAAAATTGCAGATTTTCACACATATGCTGTTATCAAGGAACATGATAAGAGGGTGCTGCAAAGTTACTGCAGATTTTTTTTGAAGGCTGATCTGTCTGCAGAGTCACAGATGTCCCTGAATCAAGCCAAGACATAAGAGATACATTACCCATCTTTTCTCCTCCTGGCAAATACGCATTCACGTTATTTTGCCATTTCATAAACAAATACTTTCTGAACGAAAAATAAAAATGAACATTCACATTCTCCTGCTGTCTGTGTCTAAGATAACACTGAAAATGCTAAATCTCATGGCCACATTTTCCCTCCATCACAGTTTTTGTATGTGGTAGATAATTTTCCAAGTGTCTTACCAAGCACTGATTATTGCTTGATACAGAATTTGCCTTGCTTTGCCTTATCTTTCTAGTGAAACTCTCATGGAAGCCAATACCGCTGCTTAGGGATATTAACGTTTCTAAAATGAAGTTTCAGATTTTGGGTGTTATGCTAGGGAGTAACCAAACAGGGAAAACTTCAATCATTCAGTAAGTTTGAAAGGGCATTCTTAGAGTACATGATATTAGTTACTGCTGAACCTGTGATACATATACACATTTGCACAATGAACAAAATATTTCCCAGCTCCATGGATTTTAATTTTCATGGAATCAATATATTTTGTTATATTTCTTAAACTCTTTGGAAATCATGACGCTTATAAGTGAAACTTCTGTCTGCTCTGGATCTATACCATCTGCAGAGAGATATTGCCAAAAGGTACAACCAGTTTCTGACATGTTTTCACTTCATTAAAGATTTTTATAGAAAAACATTTTTCTCTAACACGACTATGAAATACCACATGCTGTTTTATAACCAAGCTTCAACCTGAATCTGCAGTTCACAGGTCTTCATATACAGAAACAGTTTGATAGTTCCAAACATAGCACTGCTGAACCTAAGACACAAATGAGCAAGAAGTATGTTTCTTTTCTAAAGTACTGTAGTTTTGAAACTTGCCTCATTTTCTGTGAGGTGTTCCTCTCAGAAACATATATGTTCTAATTTTCGACCAGTATTTCAATGGAATTACTTGCAGACAAAGAATGTTTGATTTCCAAAAAGCTTCTGGCAGAGACATCTTGAATGGCACAGAATAGGCTCAATCAATCCAAAAATATTAATTACCTCTTTTCCCTAGGCTGTCTATTCTATAAAGCAGCTATGCATCAACTACTGCTAATCTATAGAGCCCAATTCAAAACTTAAGTGAGCAGAGTCACTTCCACTGCCTTTCTGAAACTCAGCAATAGCTGAATACTCACAATTCCCACTGAAGTTGATCAAACTGCAAGAAAACCTTGAAACCTTGCTCAATCTTCTCTGTTTGCATTGCAAATTCTTTTTCTTATTTGTTAAAGTAAAGCATTCTTCATGTTATTTCTCTCTCAAATTTCTCCCTTAAACAAACACAGAGAAATCATGCTGGCATGAATGAAGTATGAATAAAATCCACCGTGAACAAGAACATAAATTAAAAACACGAGTGAAAATGGGAAGAGAATCCTTCTGAAGTCAGTAACTGTCCTTTGGAAGGACAAAATACCTCTGCAAAGTTTATTTCTGCCTTATAAATACGTCTAGCCATGTAAAACATTTTGGGATGCAACATACATCAAGTGCAAGCCATGCAAATGACTGCATCTCAGTTCCAAAGGTGGAGGATGAATGCCTACCTTGCAGCTGCTTGCTTGGGGAATTGCCATACAAACAACAGCAGGATTAAATTTGCACAGCACCTATGCAAACTAACGTAAGTAGGTGAAACACCTCTTGTGATCTACCATAAAGAGAGGAGGATCTCTTGCTGTACAAGTGCTCTTCTCTATGATTTTGTGGCAGATAGGGCAAGACTAAACAGAAGAAAAGTTGCTGCTCAGAATTACTGCAATAAATGTCTAAGCTGAGAAATAATTGCAAAGAGAATTATTGAATTTGTGGGTTTAATTCTTTTGCAGTTGCTCACCTGCAGATTTACAGAATGGCTCTTTCGACTCTCCCATTTCAAATGAGAACTGAAATTCTCTCTCTCTCCAAAAATATTTAATTATTGACAAAATGCTCAATCTAAATCTTTCTAATTAGCCAATTAATTCAAGATTTCTATTCCTCCTTACTACCAAGTAACAGAAGACGAACAGAACATTTCGAGGGGCAGAGAAGATTCATCTACTTTCTTTCCTAACACCTTCTTTGATCTCATTTCTAAGACTAAAGAATGACAGCCTAACCAAAGACTTTTGCTTAGCGTTTTGTTCTCTTCTCATTGCTCATAGTTTTTAAGGTGATTAAAGATTATGCACACCAATACAGGAATAAAGCCCACAGTGCATTCATTATATCACTTGTTTTAGCAAGCTGATTTCTAGCCAAATTAGATTCTGGTCAGTTTTGTCACCAGTTAATTTAAACTCATGAAATAAGTATTTTCTTTATGAAAAGATGAAGCAGTTGTAGGAACAGCTGTAGTTTTATAAACATGGTACACCCAGTGACATTAAACCATAAATTTATGCTTGCAAATGTCCAACCTGAAGCCGCCGTTGTTTTGTTTATGCTTCACCAGAAGTTTAAAAAAAGGTGAACAAACACATTCATAAGCATGCACTCAGATACAACTGAAACCCAATATTAATTGAAATATATATTTTCAATGCACTATCACATATGCTACAAAGGTTACCATATGAACCTTAGGCAAGGTAGATTAGTGTAAGAAGTGACATTCCCAGACCTTTGGCTACATACAGAATCACAGAATCTTATGTAAATATATTTATTTTTAAATTGCATAAAGTTGTAAGAAAACCATTATTAGATCGAAGTATCTGCATTGGATGGTTTTAGTGATAGCTGTGACTTGACTAGTCTTTTTGTCAGCAAGATGGATTAAATTGCTAGCTAATACTCTTTACTCGCTCGCCTTATCAGACTTCTTTATTTTTCCTGAAGAGGCTCATTTATATTATTATGACAAACAGTATTTATGGTAGGTGATACGATGGCAAATGAAGATGACAGATTACTGACTTTCAAACACTTTCTGGTAGAATCTTTTATCCACCTTTATTGTGAACATGACTTAAATTGTCTTTTCACTCGTTTTCTTTCTGTTTGAAGGTGCATGAGAAAGCAGCATCCACTTTGTACACAGTATGCCTATAAAGCAAGAGGATGCTAAAGCAAGTTGATGTACTTTACACAGATCATTGCAGATGCGTTCACATAGCTGCAAATGATTGCATTAACATGATAATATGTTAAACCATCTGTCAACTAAGCTGCTGCATCTCACCAAATCTTTCATACTAAAACACATTATCTCAGGCCACCATGCAGGAGTCACAGCTGGAGAAGGTTAACCAAAAGTGCTCATTACTATGATTCGCGTAAGGGCACCTTGCTAAACCACTGTCTTGATAGAGTATGCCTACATGATTACAGTCCATTCCAGTGTAATTGAAAAACAATTTGAAATACTATGCAGGCATCCGTTTTTTTCTGTGGTGCTCCGGCTTAGCTTAACTAGAAATAATGTAAAACCTGCTTTCCCTTAGATGATCTCAGAACGGCTCCACAGTCTAAATGTTTGTCTGACTTTCCACAAAGTTCAAGTGGAAGATGAAGTTAAGTGAATACTTAATTTGTAAAGGTACAAGAAATAATCTCATGGAGGAAGAATGAGCACTGACGTCCCCAAGAATAACTACTTTTGTATTACCCAGTGAGAGCAAAAAGATATGAAACGCAGAATGCCACACAAATCACCACACAGAACTCTGTGCTGATATGCACAAGTATAAAAATGTTATATTTGGTTTACCTCAACATCTTATTAATACTTATTGTTTATTAATACTTCTTTGCTAACTGTAAAATTCAGAAAACTTCAGCTTTATCTGGTCTTTATCCTTCATTTACTTTAAACCTTCAACACCTGGGTGACCAACATGAAGCAGCAGGTATGCTCTACCATTATCTTATACAAAGCAGCAGCCTTGCACAAATCTAAGTCTGAACTTGGTATGACACAACTAGTGCAAAAACTTCATGTCAGAGGACTATTTTGAATGCATAACATTAAAACCATGACACTATGCAGACTGAGGTCAGGGAAAACTTGTAACAGCAGAAAGCTACCCTGGAAGGTGCATCCTAAGAGAAACAACTAAACTGCAGATGCCTCAAACAGGTAAAAAGCAACCAAGTCCTTATTGCATGCCTCAGAAGGCAAAACCCATTCTGAAGCATTTTAATTTTCATTGTATTTCTCTTAACTCTCCCGCACACAGCAAAGCCCTCAGAAATGCAGTCTGCCACATCCTTTTCCCAGGTGTCATAGAAAAAGTTAAATAGGGACATTAAGAATGTTTATGCAGTTCTGATAGTCCAAACTATTCCAAAGCACTACAGATTCGTGTCCAGAACCCCAATGGAGTGGCATGCGGAATCTCCAGAGCAAGGGCACTGACTGCAGTAGCTCTTGCACAACTACTGCTCCAGGACAGCTTCAGCCCAGACCCTCATCATAGCTCCTAGAGCCTCCTGTTCTTCACGTTGACTTCTCATCTCATCTCGGGTACTTCCCAAAGCGGGCACCTCTTAGAAAAACCCTCTGCTCCCCTAACACCGACTACAGAGGGGCTCTGTGGGGCGGCCAGTGAAAGGACCTCTGCTCTTGGCTTTTGAGCCTGGGTCACCCTGCAAATAACTGCAACCGCCTCCTGTGCCCAAAACCTGCCCTGAGCAGAGTCAACTTTGGTTTGGTTGTGGGGTATTTATGGTGGGGCAACCCCTCAGATCCCCCTCTCCCTTACCCCCCAGTAATGGGGTCAAAGGGGGACACACTGCCCAGGCTGAGCCACAGCAAAGACGCATCGGGGGCCGCCCCCGACACCCTTCCACCTGCAGGCCCCGGCCGGCACTATCGGGGGGGCTCTGCCTCAGCGCTCGCCCGCGGCCCTCTCACAGACCCCCGGCAGCCATCCCCACAGCCGAGGCCAGAAAGCCGCGGTCTCCGTGCGCCAGCGGGGGCAGCGAATGGCGGACGTACGACTCCCGCTACCCGCGGCCCCCAAGCCCGGAGCCCCCTCTGCACGCCAGGGAGGGCTGCGGCGGCTTCAGCGTGCGGGAGAACCGCCCCCATCCCTCCCCGCCGGCTCGCTGAGGAGCGGGCAGCGCAGGCAGCAGCGGCGGCGAGGATTCCAAGGGGTAAGAGCAGGCAGCGGGAGTACAGGCAGCGGGATCCCCAGTCCCATCTCATCGCGGGCGGGGGGGCGGACGACACTTACTGTATCCGGGCCGCGGTGGTCGCGTTGCCGGTCCGCGCTCGGAGGCACGCCAGCAGCAGCAGCCTCATAGCGGCCCCTCCTGTCCGCCCGGCGGCACCCACCTCGCCGATGGGCAGCGCCGCCACCGCCCCCTCACCTGCCGGCGGCCCGGCCGCGGCCCCGCAGCCTCCCGGAAACCGCGCCGCGGGGCCGGGGTGCCACCTGCCGCGACCCCGGCCCGCCCTGAGGGCGCCGCTGGGGACGGGGTGGCCGCGCCTTGGCCGGGCCGGCGCCGGCCCCTCACCTCTGAATAGCCCTGTGGATTTTCATTTAGCGGCCGCTAAGATGATGGGCTCACAGCATGGCTTCAGGGGAGCCTTAAATTAAAGGCCTCCAGAGAGAACGTGAGGAGAAGGTCGGTCTCAGCCACCATCTCCTCAGGCTGCGCTGCAGTTGCCATGTATCTCCCAAGATGGAGGTGGTTCATATTATGTGCAGGAATGGGGAAAATACTAAGTGTGGGTACGATGACAGCAAGTAGAAAAGCCAGAGGGATGTGCTAGTCCAAAGAACAAGGCAATGGGATGGTCAAAGACCACACTAAATGTCAGGAAGGCCATATAATGAAGAGCCAAAGGTGTGTAAGTCCAAGGGAGAGGTTTGGTGAAGAACCACAGCTTCCACAGCAGCAGGCAGAACCCAAAGATACAACAAAGTGGGGAAGAAAAAAAGGAAGAGCCTGAACTCAGGAGGGAGAAAACTGCATCCAAATTACCAAGCCAGGCTTTAGGATAAACCCCAATTGGGAACACAGCAAGCAGCAAAGACCAGAAGAGTGGAGCAGCAGGCACCAACGCCGAGTTAAGGGAGTCTGTTGGGAGACTGATAGGGGCCAGGCAGCTGACTTGTAGATATGGTCTTGAATTTGACTCAGTATCTTGTGAAAACATTGAGAATACATGCAGGACATTTGTGGCCAGGAAGACAGATGAGAAGGAGGGAGTGATCTAACAGAAAACTCACTTTTTTGCTTGTATACTCATAACCTGGTCTGGTTTTCTGATTTAATTCACTACAGGGCCACATGGATGCTTATGTTTCCCCAAGGCTGTAGGAAGGGTGGTCTACAAACTACACTGCCTGTGTCCTGTGGCTTAAGTCATTCCTCCAAGTCCCAGTATCAGGTAGAGGGAAGAAAATATGCCATACAGAGAAAGGCTTTTAAAGTTAATAATTTAAAAAATAGCACTTCTTCAAATAACTCGTGTGGATCTCTGAGAATGATTTTGGGAACTGAGGGTTTAAACTGATAAAGATATATATTTGAGTATATTCTGGCAAATTGTAAGCATTTTGTTACATTGGCCTATGTTTTGCTAATGGGTCTTCATGCTGCAGAGCTATGTTCAACTGTCTGCATCTCACTGAGTTATCACTTAGAAATAATCCAGGGTAACATTGTTCAGACCATTTTAAACTCCACTCAAGCTAAAAAGAATGTTTACAACTTAAAGGAGCAAAAAATTTTGTATAAATGCTACTTTAAGGGTAGGCAGGACCAAGCTATTTTCATGACCATTTTCAGAAGCGTTACTGGCATGAAATCCCAGCTCAGTTGAAATTTACAGAGCTTTTGTCAGTCCAGTCAGGATTCTAGCTTTGCAGTTTGTTTCACTGGCAGTGGACTATATGAAGCATATTCAAGCTTTTGAGAGCACTTAACACGCTCAGATCCAGCACCAGTCATCACTGCTACACAACTGTCAGTTTAACAGAGCTGTACTGTATGACATTACTGCATGAAGCTCATGTAGCTGCCTTTCGATCTCCTGATACACTGCTACTCTAAATCCTGTCCCAACAGATGCTCCTTCTGGTTCCAAGATCTCACACACACAATGAAGCTCATCCAGCTGCCATCCGGCTGCATGGCACCAAAGTTGGCAGCGCGCATGCCAACCAAGAAACATATCTTGCCCTGTACCTAGAAGAGCCTGTATCATCCAAAACAGGGACATTTCTAACTGCATGACCTAAAGCAGGGTATGTGATGACGCTCAGAAAGTCATGGTTTGGGTTAAAAGGAAGCTGCGGTTTTGATATCTGCAAGAGAGACCTAATTACAGAGCTCTTGGCATTGTAACTTTTCACCACTGCTAGCTCTAAAACCAGACAACAGCTATCCAGCACATTTAGTATGTGACACAAAAAAGACAAAAATGCAAAAGTAAAACAAGGCCTGCTCCATGAGACAAATGAGGAAACTTAACCAGTCATCTGGGAAATAAAGAGGAAATATGGGAAACATTCCAAGAGGTCTTAACATTTCATTACTATGGCGATTCTGGTTTTCATGCTATATTGACCCTGACTGAAAGAAGGTAAAAAATGCTTTGCAGTATTAAGTATTGTTGTGTCTCTGAAAACATGTATTTGCACTAATGCATGACTATACAGACCTCAGTGCATTCATTGTATTCCAAGAAAAGAGTCACAGATACACCTTAATGAGTATGTTTTAAATATACTCTAGCTAAGTGTTCTCGTTTAGAGGAAAATTTAAACCCACCTTCCTGAGGCTGCTGTACTTCCAGAAATAATGTTTGGGTTCTAACAGAAGCTTATGAATTCCAGTAAGAGCACCTACTTTCTCAGTACCTGGAGATTTGAATAACATTTTATAATGTACATTTGAAATACTATTCAGCACTGTTAGGTGTTTGTAACAGCTGTTGGGTAGTGCAATGTAAAAATGTCACTCCACTCACAAAGCTAAATTATGAAGGGCCTCTAGAATGTGGTATCTGCATATATTGAAACACACAATAATACAAAGTATGTCCAATCACTTTGTATTCTCTAGCAAATACTATTAGACCCCTTAGAAAATGTAAGCACAACTGATACACTGCATTAAGCTGGACAGAGCTGACACATACTATTTTAAATGACCGAATCAGTCATGTTACAGGAGTTCACAAAATGCGATCTGTACAGCTAGCAGCATTTTCCTCATTGTCCTATGTCACAAAATTCAACTACTTGAGAGTAAATATATTTAATGAGTCATTTTAATGGCATATGTTATTTACGAAGGCCCATCATTAAATTAATATTTACTTTTACAAGCATTGCTTGCTCAATTACCAACGCTGCTCCAACAATGTTAAGCCATACGTACATGTTGGGTGTAACTATATGATGGCAATCAATTTACTTTTTTTTTCATTGAAAACACACAACCAATAGTATCTTTCCCACTTTGTTCTGGCCAAAATATAACTTTATGATCTGCTGTTGAAGACGATTACGTACTTTCATGACCTTTACCTCAACATACGTGATGGTAGCCCAAAAGAACATCTTTGTGCCTTGACTGTGCAACCACTAATTTATGTTTTCTCATTTTAATCACGCACTTTGTTCTATTCAAATCAGTCTTCATTCTCCACATGTACTTATGATGTATTATTACTGCAGGTACACCTCAGATAAACCTCACCTCAAACACCAAATGTAGGGCACACGTCCAGTGAGTGCTCCCCTGTCTAACGACAAGTACCCACAGAGCAGCTTCAAGCACAAAGGAATGCATGCTTCATTTATCAGGGACTGTGTTATGAGGGCAAAAGAATCGTTAACAAGGCACATCTGCGGTTGTTCTAAAGGAACAATCTTCGCTTTTGCTTTTCGGACTGAGAAGCAAAGTAGGGAAACAAACCGCGCTTTACTTTCGCTGTCACTGTTATTTCTGGTTAAACCTAAGCAGAGGAGGGCTGTCATGGAAGCCAGCGCTGAACCTGTGCCGTTAATAACGTCTCACCCAGCTCCAGTTAATGCCTAAAATGTGATTGCCAGCCTGAACTAGCGCAGGAAATAACCACAACATCACTGCTCCTCTCCCCGCCCTCTTTACCACCTAATGCAAACGGCGAGGGGAGCCCTGCAGGTGCAAAGCTGTCACCTCCGCCCCCGGTGCAGCCCCGCAGCCGCGGCTGTAAGCAGCGCTCAGCCCCGCGCTGCGCCCCGCGCTGCGCACCGCGCTCGACCGAGCCCCGACCCGGGGCTCCCCTATCGCCAGCACCTCCGGGCGGACCCACCCCGCATCTTCCGGTCCGGTCCGGTCCGCCCCGCCCCGTCCCGCCTCATCAGCCACTCCCTGCAGCCCAGCCGCCCACGTGACGGCGCTGCCAGCGGAGTGACGGTTCCGTCAGCCAATAGCGTTGCGCCTTTCCTCGCCCTGCTGCCGCGGGGAGGGTCCCCCGTAGGCCGGCGGGGACCTGGCGGGTGCGCGGGGCCGGGGCGGCGGCGCTGCTATGGAGGGTGCCGAGCCGAGCGAGCGGAGCCCGCTGCTGAGCAGCGTGGAGCGCGGCCGGGCGCCCAGCAGCGCCTTTCATGGGCGGCGCTTGGCCTGCGCTGCCGTGCTGCTGGCCGAGCTGCTGGAGAGAGTGGCCTTCTACGGCATCACCTCCAACCTGGTGCTGTTCCTCAACGGGCCTCCCTACGGCTGGGAGGGTGCCCAGGCCAGCCAGGCCCTGCTGCTCTTCATGGGCATTACCTACCTGGTGTCGCCTTTCGGTGGCTGGTTGGCTGACGCCCTGCTAGGCAAGTTTGGTACCATCCTGCTCAGCATGGCACTCTACCTGCTGGGCATGCTGGCCTTCCCTGTCATCGCTGCACCGCACACCCGCCAGGGCCTCTGTGGGGACATTCCCCTGTTTCCTGTAGAGAACTGCTCCTCTCCGGCGGCCAACGCCACCATGACGCCTTGCACCCAGGTGGGAGCCACCCGCTACTGTGCCACAGCCACCTTCATCGGACTGGTACTCGTGGGGCTGGGCGTCGGGTCAGTCAAGGCCAACATCACCCCTTTTGGGGCAGACCAGGTCAAGTATTATTTGGCAGCTGCCAAATTGCGTGTGGGTGCGGATCTGAACCAGGAGGTAGCTGTCAGTCATGTAGATGGGCTTACCTTGGTGGGTTGGATGGTGTGCCGACTGATGCACATCTCAGTAGGTGTTCAGTCTCAGAAGGTATCAGATCATGCAGCTTTGTTCCCTGTGTAATGTAAGCTGTTAAGTTGTGCCCAGTTTGATACAATTTTGATGTCTGTGGTGTTTGATCTCTTATGACTCTTAGTTTCCTCATAGCACTGCCTTACATGTGGTACCTGGTTTGCTTAAGCCATCACTGTCTTGAGGAGTTAAGTTGAATAATTAATGGCCATTAAGTGGATTGTCCGCATCCACCACTGTGGAGTTAGTTTGATCTTGGAGCTCGTCAGGTGGAATATCTGATACGTACTTTAGCTTTGGCAAGGATAACACAGGCCTTGTATGGCAGTGGTCAGATATCCTGATAAGTGATCATTCTCTGATAAGTGAAGGCTAGAGAACAGTTCTTTATGCTTTAGACATTCTCTGTGTACTGCACTGACCTTGCATGATATTTTTGTGCAGGATAATACTGCACCACATGATGGATGGGAAGGTACTCTCAACATGGTAAACATATTACCTGAGCTGTTCTCATAAGGACATGTCCTGTCAAATGACCTTATTCAGATCATCGTTTCAGTGATGTCATTCATTGGATCATCATTGCAGAACCAAGTGGCTTTACGGAAAACATTTGAGAGCTTATCATTAAATACCTATTGGAATGCATTGTTGCAGATATATATATATATATAAACTTACTCATTTTACAATCTTCTGCTAAGGTAGTGGGTGTTGGAGTATAATTTCAGCTTTGCAAACTGAGAAATTCAGGTGGTTGGATATGAACAGGTTTTCTAACCAAACTGTTCTTGGTGACAAGGCAAGGAAAATACCTTTATACAGTTGCGGGTATGTTTAGTGGCTCATTAAGCTCTGGTTAGAGCAGGTATCAGAAATGCCATGAAATTGTGAGAGGTAGAATCTACCACAGGATCTTTGCCAAACATACCTCTGTTATCTAATTCGTAGCTTACATCTGTAATTCTTTGGAATTTGATATATTATATATTCTAGAGTTCTGAGTGAAAGGCAGTATATAAATGTAAAACATTATTATAGCCTAGGATTGTATCCCCCCAGTGTATTGGTTCTGTTTAAGCCAGCATGAGCCCATCAAGTGAAATAGCTTTAATATGACTTTATCTTCTGAGGTGTTTTTCAAAGCTGACTGCTTATCCCCAGAACACTTTATGAACATTAAATATAAGAGATAAATAATGGCAGGAACAGAGCAAAAGAAGAGCCATTGCCAATCGAAGTGTAGCTGTTGTAGCTGGATTTTCTAAAGGCTTTCCCCCCAGGATTTCACAGAAAGCAGGTTTTGGATAGGATTGCAGATAATTCACAGTGATTTATGTAGGGTGAAGCAAAAGAAATACTCCTTTCTGGTTCATAATAATCAGTAGAGCTCTGCCAAAGACCAAATTCTTTTCCCCGTTTCTGGTTTTCTGACTTATCTATTATTAAATATGTTACAGCATACCACTTACATTGTTGTGCAGTTTTGGGCCCTCTTGGGTGCCTTCTCCGTGCATCGAAATGCAGCAAACCGCTGAGTAAATGGATATGTATTGCAGAGAACAAAGTCTGTCTTCAGAGTCACAGTCTTGGGAAGCCAGAATACAATGCAAATGTGTTTTGGCTGGACACATGCTGATGAGATTTGTTCTCTTTCCCTGAAATACCAAATGAAAATATGAGTTGTATAGAATGTTGTTTAGCTGACATGAGCCAACTTTCAGATATTGTAAATTATACTGTTTGCTGATCTCTTAACAGTTACAGTGTAACTTTTTCAGTTTTAATGCCTGATCTATAATTTGAGCCCAAATATAATGAGGATGTTTTTCTTTAGAAGAGGAGAATCACATTGTGGAAATTGGGAACTGAATTCCAATATTTATTTTCCTCTAAAGTTAAAAGGATATAGTTTCTTAACTTCTGTTAAATGGATACTTTTAGAAGTGCTGTTGCAAGTGACTTAAATAGGCTTAGTATAGAGTAACTTTTTCCAGTTGGGTTAGCAAAAACACAGTGGCTGCAAACTAGGCACAGACCAGCTTTACTTTAACTGTGTTTATAAATCAGAAGCGTTTCCCTAGAAGTTCAGATTGATCTGTCATACTGGTCTAAATCTGAACTGATGGTTCTCAGAATAGTGTTTATAATCATGTGATGTGTATAACCTGGCACTTTCCAGTTCCCCTTTTAAGTGCCAGTGTTTTGCTGTCACTTCCTGTTCTGTGTAGCAGTTTGTGACTTTCCGTACTTAGGAAACAATATGATTTTCCCTCATTATTGTGAAAGCTGCTTTAACTTCAGCACTGAAGCCAACATTGGTAGTAGGCTTCTGATCTAGTATCAGCTATAATGATTGAAGTAATTATAAATCAATCTGTTTTGGGGTTATGGTGATTAGAGATGCTAGTTTTAACACACATTATATCTTCTTTTTGAGTTGGACCGCATTCACTAATCTATCTGTCCATAAACTTCAAAAATCTATCTTTGCTAAAACCATTGTTGTTGCAGTAGCACCACCAGAAGCAGTGTGCTGGTGGAAATTGCTGGTGGAAAGATGGTTTTAGAGTGATTTTTCAGTATTTATTTGTAGAACTTAGATTTTTCAGCCTCTGGGGAAGGCTGCAGGACCGTGTATGAAGAAATGAACATCACTAACTGCAAGTTACTTTGTTGTTGAACTTCCTGGGAGACTGCAATCATCTAAGACTGTAGACAACCATTTAAAAACTGCAGTTGTGGCACTCACATGGACAGTACTAATTTGTTTCTGTTTCCAGCAAAAGCAGAACAAATGTGGCATTAGTGAGAGGAAACGGACTTTAAATGTGGACTAGCCAAATTTTAATATAAAAATCTGAAATTATGTAGCAGCTCTGGTACTGAGCTCTCCCCAGATACTCTCAAAGACTAACTGGAGTCTGTAATGATGGATTAGGTGGTCAGAATTCTCTTAAGTGTAAATTTGACTGTGGCAGACTGTTAATTGTGCTTGCTTTTGTGCGCTAAGGACAAGGGCAAGCTTCTATGTTTTCTTCCTTGCTCAGTTGTGTGGCTGTTCACATAGTTGGCCAGGATAAGTTTGGGGTTTTTTGTTACATTTGTCACTTGTGACTGTCAGTTGATTGCAGAAACTGCTAATGTCAGTAACTTCTAATCTTTTTCCTTTTATGTGAATCAAACAGGAGGTCATAGCTTTGGATTTGTTGTGATGTGAAGAGGGAGAGAGGGCAGATTATGACATACTGGAACTCTGAAATGCTGTGGTTTAGGAAATACTTGGAATCATCAGCAGATGACGCCAAATCAGATGTCACAGTGGAACGGTAGGCACCAGATAGGCACTGGCTGTGACAAAAATAAGAAATCCTGTGGATGACCATTTCTTTGAAACTGCCTTAGAGAGCTAGGAAACTGCTTTGTGACAAAGCAAAGCATCTAATGGGAACTATGGAGAAGATATGATGCTCATATAGATGCATGCCTCTTTACATAAAAATCAGGAGAATCTAAGAGAATCTTAATGTTTGAGCTTTATAATATTTTTGGTTTCAAGCCATACAAACTGCTTTGGATCATCTCCTAAGAAAGATGTTGCTGTTTAAAAATCCAGGGGAGGGATAATTCAGCAAGGGATCATTTCTTCTAAATCAGAATGAGGTCTAAGTATTAACCTGTGCTGTGGAAGTTGCCATCCGTTAGGTATCTGTAATGACATTTCATCAGGTGTCAGAAGTAAAGATCTAATTTCTCTCTTTGTTCTAGTTGTGTTTAAAATTTTGTTCTGATTGTAAGATATGAACCTTATATCCTAAATGAATTTAGTGCTGCAGTGCAGAGTTACGCAGCTGATGTGTCCTCTGTTGAAAGTGGCTGTAAATAACCTAATGACTACACAATTTCCATAACAGTGTTCCAGGCACTCAGGATTCTTTATCATGAAAACTGTGGTTGAAATTACCTCTTATCTGGCCATAATCAGTCTGATATATGTTATGTATTAGAAATTTTTATTTTGAGAGTATTTCTTTACTATTTTGAAATGCAGTGCTGCATAGGTCCAAGTTATAAAACGCAGAATGTCATTGTGCTTTTCTTTCTGCATTTGGATTAATTACATGTAAAGGATAGTTCTCAGATTTATCAAATGGAACACCTTTTTGACTGTAGAAAAATAAGAGTCGGGTTAGATTTTCTTTTGCAAAAGTTATATGGCTTGAAAGTAGCAAGATTATTTTATTTCCTCTTTAGAGGCCTACCTGAGTGCAGGCAGCATTGACATGTGGCCAAAGACCAACAGAGCAGCTGTGGCTAGAATGCTTAGAGCTGCTCATTTCCTTCATTTCTTTGTTGCTGGAGGGGGTTTGTTTGAGTTTTTTGTTTCATTTTTGAAGGGTTTGGGAGGTGATTTTTTTAATAATTAAAACTTGGTCTAAGGAAAAATTAGGGTAATTAGAATGCTCCTGGCATGGAACAATAGGTCATCCTCTATTTTTATTGAAGGAGAAGCACTACTGGATGTTTTTTTATTGTTCTTGGGGAATGATGTGCTGTCCCATTTACTACGGAAAACAGAACAGCTGTATAAGGTTTGAAGAATGCAGAATAGTGACCTGGAGACTCAGGACTGGATGTTATGCAGTGGGAGTTTATCTAAATAAGTGACAGCTGTCCATCACTGGTAAATTCTGTGGAAAATGCCTGAATGTCAGCTCACTTGCAAAGCAAGGTGTTACCAGAGCAAATAAATCGTGTGTATTAGATACGTGCTAATGTTCATTTCAGTCAGGGCACCTTGGAAGAGTTTTACTGCAGTGTTTTTGTGCTGTGATAGGAGACCTTGCACTCTAGCCATGACATTTGGCTTATATTTGTATTTTCCTGCTGTAAGGAGTTTGACTGAAACATGGTAAATCTAAGAAGGTGACCTTTTCCATACCTTTCTGTTGTGATGGGTACAGAATCCTTTAAACATACCTATTTTGACTTTTAGTATAGGGATATGGAACCCTTAGTCTACAGAACAGATTTGATCCAGGACCCACAGCATACTTAGGCCATTAATGTGCATCATTTTCCTACTGCAGTTGCTGGTAGGATATTAAGAAAACAATGAAGCTGGTGATGCTGGTATCACAATGCAAGTGCTGCTATGCTTGAGCACAGATGCAATTGAGCAGAGGGAGTGATAGATTGTTCTTGAGTGACTGACAACAATGCAAGCATAAGGGGGAAAAGGAGAATTCCTGTGGTTTTGTGAAAAATGCTTGTCCTTGATAAAATAATAAAATTGTGGCATTGTTTTCTTCTTGGTCCCTTATTAGAATATAGTGTCTGTTTATGAAGAATAGAGTGATCTATTTTGTGCTGTCACACAGCTCAAGTAATAGCCCAGAGGGGGAAACTTTGAGAAGTTCACTGTAAATGCAGTACACACAGCTCCTATTTTATGTGGCTCATGTGATGTTTGGAAGGAGCTACAGGGATTGTCTTTTAACTCTACCATGTCTTTTGGTTTCAGTAAGACTTCTTCATAGTTCTGCCACTTTAACAGGATATTCCACTGGCTAATTCAGTGTGATTTTTATTAATTTAGTAATGTTTGTCAATGAAATGCCATCGTGGCATTTCAGATGGGGCTGTGATGTGGTTTTTCTTGATAAGGAAGTAGAAAATGGATTCTGTTCTTTGTAAGAAAGACAGACAATGTGTCTGTCCTTTGAGCATTGCATTCATTTTTGGTCACTCTCTTTCAAAAAGGATACTGGACATGGAGAAGAAAGCTTTACAGAATAGCCACACATGGTCATTAGTTTCCATGCGAGGAATCATGAAACAGTTTACAACTTCCTATCTCTGAAAAGGCAGCTAGAAGAAAGATGTGACGGTGTTTTGTGGAAATAGTGATCAGGGGGAGAGAGGCAGAAATGGATCAGGGATGGGATAAAGCACAGCTGTCTTTTGTTGTTTCCTGGACCTAGGTAAAATGAGTGAGGCTAGTACAAGGCAGGTTCAAAACAGACAAATGGAGGTGGTTCTTCTCACTGACTTCAGCTGGGGAACTTTTTACCACAGGGTATTATGTGCTGACCTGAGTTCAGAGGTGGGATGGATAAGTTCATGGGGAGGTGATCTGCTGTCTTTGTTGTGTAACAGAAGCCATCTTTGGTTCAGGAAGTTTCTCATAGGCTAATGTTTGAAGGCTGGGATAAAACTTGATAGAAGCATCATGCTGTACTTGTCCTGTTCTTACCTGTATCAGAGTTTGCTTTCATCTCATAGCTTTTCTTTGCGTAGATGTGAGCAAGGTCATTTGTGAGAGAGAGGATGGGAAGTCATCCTCCTTGCAGAAATTATGAGAGAACTAAGATTTTATGGTGAAGAAATGGAAACTTCATAAAATAGACTGTTAACTCAGTGTAACTTAGAGTATTGTGTTTACGATGTAATT
The DNA here is from genome assembly GCA_025447955.1 of Psilopsiagon aurifrons. NCBI lineage: Eukaryota > Metazoa > Chordata > Aves > Psittaciformes > Psittacidae > Psilopsiagon > Psilopsiagon aurifrons. The sequence continues at coordinate 25,424 of JAOEHY010023863.1, forward strand.
GTTTTCTAATATCGGGGGTTCAGAAGGAATTCCTAGTTTGATACACTGCTGCACCTGCTGACTGTTAAAATTAGGAGATGAGTACCAAGTTGAAACTGGAAAGACAGAATTTCTTGGGCTGAGGCTCCAAGATTGTATCTGACATGCTAGCAGACCTATCTGAATGCCTAACAATGTTATTAACCATGCACAGGAGTAGATGCGTTAATGTTTCTTTTGTTAGGCATGGTTAAATGATACAGATGAGTTTATGCACCACTGAGAAACCTAAAGCTGTAAATCAGAACTGACAACATTAAAAACTTATTTCAAGGCATAGCCTGCTTTTCCTATTGCAAATTAAAGGTCTTTTGAAGATCTGGCAAATGAGGAAGGGAAACTTGCAATTAGAAATCAAGAACAACTGACTCAGCAGGACTGGTGCATAGCACTGACTTGCTAGGCACTGTTAATGGCCTTTCAGTCATAAAGTAGTGACAAATACAGTATTATGAATTCTTCTGCAGACTAGTTGATCTTTTTAATGTCTTTCAAATTGTAACTTGCATGATTTCTCTTACATCACATCTTATGAGTGATGTTAGGTTCCCATGACTTAATTACAAAACATGGGTGACCTACAGTAGGCATTACAGAATAAAGAGTGATAGTGAACACTACAGGATAGTTTTGTAAACCAGGAATGCCTTTACTTTCACTGGAGAGATATTGAGAGCTCCAAGCAGAAAAACAGCACTATGAACAGTGCTGACTTAATAGAAGGATAAATGTTTACTGGGGCTTTGTGACCTTTGTGTCACTTTATGACATTCCAAATTTATTTCTTTAGTTTTTAAATGTCAGACTGCAAGTCTTCAGTTTATGTTCTGATGAGAGGCATTAGGACTGTGCTAAAGTTGAAATTTGTGCTTTAATTACCAAGCAGTCATTTGAGGCTTAGAAAATGGAATATGGTTATCAGTTATGACAAGTTAAGAAGCAGTTGTTACAATGCTAATAATTAATTTTTATGCAGATTAACATTTTTACCAAAAAAGATAGTTATTTCAACTTCTGGGGACTGTGGGATGTTAATCTGAGTGAACTTTGTCTAGAGAAATGACCAAATGAGAGACGATGCAGTAGAAATAATAATGGCCTTAATGGGGAAGCTATAGTATTGTATGGCTTATTTTATCCCTATGCTAAACTTCTAGCAGTAGGTTACTGGTAAAATGGCGTAGCTCAGTAAGGTGTCATTTCATCTAATATCACGCTAAGCCCAAACCACTTAAATGATTTCAGCATGACTCTAAATTAAACCTGAACTCTTCTGTGCATTGAACTTGATGGAATCTAATAAACAGGCTTAATTTTCTTCAGAAATTGAGTGACTTGTTTTTTAATCTTTTCCAGGTCAAAGATCGGGGTCCAGAAGCCACAAGAAGATTTTTTAATTGGTTTTACTGGAGCATTAATTTGGGAGCTATTCTCTCTCTGGGAGGCATTGCATACATTCAACAGAATGTGAGCTTTGTTATCGGCTACAGTATCCCAACAGTTTGCATTGGGATTTCATTCATGGTTTTTTTATGTGGGCAGAGTTTCTTCATCACAAAACCACCTGATGGTAGTGCCTTCACAGACGTGTTTAAAATCCTCGCATATTCTTGTTGTTCAAGAAAGAGGCACGTGGAACATTCAACTAATAGGTGTGTATTGAGCTCCTTTGTATAGTCTGGATTCAGTGAATCAGCCTAAGAGCTGGAACTAATTCAAACGAGATGGCAGGAAGTCACACTAGGGAATATACTGAAATATGCAGTTTTACTTTGAGAACTGGAACTGGAAAATTTGAGTTCTGGAGATGCTTTCTGGAGTGAGAGAGGAGCACATCTTGAGATCACTGGATTTGTGTGGTGCAAGGTCAAGTCTGCTGTTTTCAATTGAATGCTACGACTTCCCAGATCAGAGTTTCTAAAAGCATAACGTAACCTAAGCAAGCTGCCTTTAAGCATTAGTTAACTTTCTTCTCTGCTTAGATACGCTTATGGGATGAGTTCTGAGTTAAAAACACTATAATCTGCACTTAATATTCAAAGTGGCTTGATGGGCAGCCAAAATGTCTACTGACATTTTGCTTTCCAGATGGTTACCCCACTCTTAAGAAGGCCATGGAATACTGTTGGCCTTTTATTTATTCAGTTTACAAAACAATTCAATGAATTAGAATAATCTGTATTTTGTAATACTGTTCTTAAGTTCTGAATTTGCAGTGCTTTATTCATGTGTAGTGGTGTGAGGATGGGAAATAAAGAAACCTCTGTAATAGGAGTTTTCAGCTTATGCTTTCACCTGGTGATGATCCATTCTGGCCTAGTTGTTCTGATGTAACTTACACAAGTAACATTTTTTTGGAAATGCGTGACCTTTTTACAATGAGATATTGGGGTTTCATTGCTGCTTAACTGAACGTATCAAATTCTTTTCAAAAGCGAAAGCCAGGGAGTACTTCAGCAACCTCGCAAGCAAAGCCTGTTTGAGATGGCCAAGCTGTCTCATGGGGGCCCATTCAGGGAAGATAAAGTAGAAGATGTGAAAGCTCTTGTCAAGATTATCCCTGTCTTTTTGGCTTTAATACCTTACTGGACAGTATATTTTCAAGTGAGTAGTTCCAAATAATTACATTTTTATTTTACATGTCTAAAAACATAATTTAAGGGCCATAACTTCCTCCTCCTAGTTGCATTTGAAAGATCTCTTGGCAGTTGCAGTTCTGAGTCTGTGTTAAAAATCTTAAGTCCTGTCTGAAAACTACCCCCTTGAGCAGTTACCTGGAGGAAGCACACAAAAGCTTTTGCGAGGAAGCTGTTCTATGAGGTTTATTTGCAGTTACCATTCAGTAGCAGTGATTCTAAAGAAGACGAGTATCAAATAAGATTTCTCGGTACTCTGGTATTGGCAGTTTGACTTGCTTAAAACCCATTTGTTCAGTAACGTTAACTGCTTTTCTTTCACACATCTGGGATTGCATCTCAGGAGTCATTTTAATAATGTTATATTAGCAAAAGTAATGCTATGTGATGATAGCTTCTGAATTTTCTTATTTGCTGGATAAAATTAAGGAAAGCTATATTAGTTTACCAGTATGCCAAAGCATCTAATTTAACGTTTCTCTGGGGACTCTTTCATAAGTATGAAACTCATCCTGAAGTTGAGAGATGAAAAATGGCTGCTAAGAATACTTTCAAATAGTACTTTTACTCGATAATAGAAAATAAAATGATAGTTAAAACTAACAGTTGTACAATTTAACATGTCTCAAATATCTGTGCTGTGTTTCATCTTGTAGTTGATTCAGATAGGTCAGGGTAAGTGGTGCAGACTTCATTTTAATTAATTCCTTTCTGGCTGTTCTGTCTTAGGAAGAGAAATTAGGATAGCAAATATGTTTTGGTAGAAAAATACACGGAAGTTGCTTTTAAAGTGACATGAATGATTCTTTGCTTTTAGTAAAAGTAAATGTAGGGGTTAAAAAAATATTCTAACACTAATTCTTTCTGTTTTGCTATATTAGGACTTTTCCTCTGTTACCATCTTTGTTAATGATTAAAATGTAAAAATACCTTGTTCTCAGTAGTCTTCCTCCAAGTAATCTCATCTTTCCTACTACTAGATGCAGACAACATATGTATTGCAAAGTCTCCATCTGAAAATTCCTGAAATATCAAATGACACCAACTCAATTCATACGGTAAGCTGGCAAAACACTGAGAAGCTCCTTTAGTTGAAACGCAAAACAGTATTGTACAAAAATTCCATGAAGTTAACATAGTGACAAAGAAGAATCAGTGACCACAGATACTGGGTATTTAGAAACACGACACATAGTACAGGGATCTTGGCATACCTACCAGTATATGAAGTTCACACCATCCTATTTTGTGTGCATTCAGATTATTTTCACTGCTTCAATTAAGAATGACCTTATCCTTCAGTAAACAAAGTATCATCCCTGAAGAAAGCTTTTAAATCTACATGACCTAAGTCTTCACAGTTAGTAGTACAGAAGCATTCATACAGACTCAATAGGAATACCCATACTTAACTGAAACATTATTTGCAAATTCAGAACTGAATACATTTGTAACTTTAGACTGTTCAATTAATATTAATTCACTTTACCTTGAATCAGTTGAATATATTGAAGGTAGTTGTTTGGTCAGTATATTTCAACAAAAGGCTGGCATCATGTAATTGCAGAAATGGTACTGAGGATTAAAACCAGAAAGTATGAATGTATTAACAGGCTTACTGGAAACTCTTTTAAAATTAAGTTTAGAATCATAGAGTTTGGGTGGAACTGACCTTAAAGATCAGTTTCTTTCATTTTAAATTAATATCAATAGTACAGAATGGCTTCAGTCTTCTTGGAGATCAAAAAATGGCTTGTACTTTATTTTTGTTTGAACTTGCTTGGAAACTGAACTGCTTTGAATCATAGCTGGAGGCTTAATGGAAGTTAGTGGTTAAAGAAGTGGTTAAGTAAGACTCCTAAACCAGCCCAGTGCTAGTTAGTTACTTTTACATAGTTAAAAAATGAAAGAAAGAGTAGTCTGAGACTTCTTCAGTTAAATGCATCAACAAAAGGATCTAAGGTCAGTTTCTTCAGCTGAGTTCTCAGTTTGTGTAATTTTTTTTTGCATAGCTTTTGGGCACAGAAGGCCATTGCCACTTTCCCTTCAAGGTTAAGTTTTGTTGTGTTTGTGTTGCATGTTCGTTTAAACATATTTTCTTGTTGAAAAAAATCTAATTAATCTGAGGCTTCTGCTTTAGTTGCATCAATTTTGTGGATTACATTCAATGTAATTGTGTTTTTTTTAGTATATACCTAATTCTACTTTAATACAGGTTAGCACATTTACATTTTGATATGTAACCCATTTTGTTCTTTTAATATTTATTTATTGCTTGCATTTAAGAGAACTCCTAGGGTTTTTTTTCTGTTATTATGAAACCTGTGACTGTCTTGTTGGAATATTGTCAGTTTGACTAGAGAAGTGGCTTCTAACAAAGTGGACACAGGACTTCAGAGTTCCATTGTAAGTCTGAATATTTATTGTATAGAAATGAACGTGGAGCTCTGGTTATCAAACTGAGCCTTTCCCATCACCTTTTTGGGCATTAGAATTTCTTTCAATTTGTAAGTAGAGTGTTATGTTGGAATTAGTTCTGAAAAATATTGGCTTTTATGGTTTTTGCTGACCAGACTAAAATACCACTCATGCCGTGTAACCACTTTTTCTAACTTGAAACCATGGCTTTAAAAGTTAGTTACCTGGTTTTAGTGTTTACTTAGAGTATGCAGAATTCAATACAAGGGTAATGGAACAATAATCCTGGTCTGTCTTGATACTTCTAAACCATGATTTTCTGTCTTGCATAAGAGTGACTGGCTCCTTTTTCTGCAGCGCGTCGGTTGTGTTGCTCTTCTTGGTTTATTTTTAAATACTTTGCTGTGGTTTAACAGCATTAACAGTAGAAGTCAAATAATAAGTTAATTTGATTTTTTGCTGTCTTCCTTGGTATGTGATCTTCCTTGGTATGTTGAAGGATGCTGACCTGTGGCCTGTATTATGTAGGCAGTATCTTTGAAAGCAATTCTGTTTAGTTTCAGTTATCCAAATGGAAGTGCTTGGAGGTAATAAAGGAGTGGTAATATAATGTTTTACCTGAGTAGCTTTCTACTTTATCAGGTCTAGGTTCTCTTAAAGCTCTTTTAGGTACCTCTGCCCAATATTAATCAAGTATATTTACTAATATGTTTCCTCTTGCTATGAAAAGAGTGATATATGTGTATGCCCTTTTAATTTGCAGGCTTGTGATAGAGTAGAAAATGAAAAAACATAGATTTTAAACAAACAAAACCAACTCCAAAACACCAAACAACCCCAAACCCAAGTGATTGATTGTATGAAATGCAGCAGTGCCAGAGGCATTTGGTATTTCTCTTCTTTCTTACCAGATTCAGCAAGGGCAGAAAATTCCTACGTCCCTAACTAACTACACAAATCAGTCTTTGTACAAACTGTTACAGAGGTTAAGGTTGGTGTGGTATTTGAAGCAAACAAAAAGGTGAATGGGAGAGGGAGGGAAATTGACAGGTTTGAAGTTTTGCTGAATATTTTAAAATAAGCAGTAATTTGACTAACTCAGCAGAATCCACTCTGCATTTTCTAAAGTAAGTGAAGATGGCTAAGCAATGTGTGTAACCTTGTGTAGCAAACTGCTGAATATTTTTATATAGCCAAATGAGCTTATTACTGCATTTTTAAATACATGATTTTGAAATGCCTGGAAAACATTAAAGAGAGGTTAGGATGAATTCAGTTCTGCCATTATCACTGTACCATTCATCAATTCAGATTCTACCATCATCACCCACTTCTTGGGGTTTGCAGACTGTGAGCCAGAAAGCATTTGTCTGGGTGCCTTGGAGAACTGCAGTGACAACTGTAATGCAGAGCAAGAAAGCAATAGTATGTTTAGTGGCTGTTGCAACATGTTTATATGCAGAAGGTGCTAAAAATGTTCTCATACATGTTTTAATGCTAGTTGGAGCATTTGACAAAGCTGAATGTAGACATGGCATGATGTCAGTCAAAGACTTGGTGCTCTTGGTGCAGACTTCTGTGAAAGTGTCAAGTCATGCTTAGCTTAGGAAGATCGAAAGGTTCACATTTTGCTAACTCATGTTTTTGCAGTTTGTCATCATGTCAGCCATGCTGGAGTGACTACAGCTACACAGTGAAATAGGGTTCTCGTCTCCAATGAGAGATACATGCCCACACTGTGTTAGAGGCTGAGGGCTTGGGGTTTTGAGATACTTGCAGTGGTTGAGATTTGCAGCCTTAAGAGAATGTGGCTGTCTGCTTCAGTTACTCCGGCTGTAGCATTGGGCTGCCACAGGCCCCTTGGTCATCCTGGGCAATCTCCAGGAAAATACTTATCTATTTTAACCTTGAGTTTCTATACACACAGAAACGGTACCAAAAACCTGAATGCATCTGCAACACGTTGATCAAGCAGTGCTTGTATTTTAGGTCAAAGAGTCAGTGCGATGCGTAATACAGTATCACACTGTTCTAAATGCAATATAAAAAATACCCCCAAACCAGAACATTTTATAAATCTTCCCATACTGTCTGTTTGTTATCTCTGAACAGATGCTAAATATTATTAAGCTTGGTAGAAATTGTCTCATTCATGCAGATGGGAATCTTACTGTCAATTCTTGCAGATGAGAAAGGATGCATGTATTACACCATATTATTTGTTCATTTGACAAGTGTAATTTAATTTTAATTGAATTTTGAATTCCATTAGTAAAACTCTGTTTCTACTATTCTGTGGCATATTTCTGAAAGTTCTAAGCCTAATAATAGATCTACAGAACCTAGCTATTAAATATTTCTCATGACTGAAGTAGAAAAAAGTTTAATTCTGTCAAACTGGAGTGTATCACTGGAAGCGAAACAGTAGGGACTGTTTAATTGCATTAAATCAATTCCTGACTTGTGTGCCATTAATGTTGACTTTGAATGCTTTTAAAGATGTATCTTGGGATGTATTCATTTAAATAATTGCACAGTTTTGTTTACTAGATTAGAGTGGCACAATCAGTCATTCCTCTGACAGGTTTTCTATGACTAAAAAAAGTCTTAATGGCAGAAAAGCTCCCAAAGGACAGTGATTTTTTTTTTTTTTGCCATTAAATATATTTCAGGATGTATGCGGAAAACCTCAGATGTTGCAGTAATGCTAATGGCCATCTTCTTTCGAAAGGAATTCATATACTTTTAGTTAACTTTTGCTTAACAAAAATTAACTCAGAGTAAGGTTGTAAAATATGGGCCCTCTGAAACTTAGAAATCTGATAAAAAATATCCTTTGCAAAAATCTTTGAGTTCTACATCTTGTTTTCTTAGAGTACTCTTCATCTGCCCAGCCATTTTCTTGTTCCTCACTTTCCGATGTGCAGTGTTAGCTGCATTTGTGAAAAGAACCTTTGCACTCTGAACAGTTGATGTTCAGTTCTAGTGGAAAGCTCCTACACCGCTGCACCTTTCCTCCCGCCCCGCCAAAAAAGACCCGAACCCAAAACCACAGCCCCAACACCCACCCACCTCAGCACAGCTCAAGGTGCATCTTGGAAGTGAGAATATCCGGTACTGTTGGAGTTACTACGGTGAGGAATCATTTGTGCTGCTGAGCTAACAGAATTGTGAACTGCCAAATTAACTGAAAACCTTTATAGCTTGTTGTTTTCCTCAGCTTTTGCACACACTTATTTTTCTTTTCGCAGTGTCTATCACTGCAGGTTATTTTGGCTCTCAGTGTTCCATCAAAAATAGTTTTCTTTTGTAAAAAAAAAAAAAATAGTGAAAATCAATCCTTGAAATATGATATTGCTAACTTAAGTCATCTGTCCTTTCAGTTTCCAGCAGCCTGGCTGACTATGTTTGATGCAGTGCTTATTCTGATCTTAATACCCTTAAAAGACAAACTGGTGGACCCCATTTTAAAGAGGAATGGCTTGCTTCCATCCTCACTGAAGAGGATTGCAGTTGGAATGTTCTTTGTAATGTGTTCTGCATTTGCTGCAGGTAAGAAAACAACTTTAGAGATCGACATAAGTTTTGGTTTTTCAGCTATTTGCAAGAGCATTTTTAAAAAACCTTTGTGAATCTTTAAGATTATTCAGAATTCTTTTTCATGGGATAGTTAAATGGAACTGCATGGATATATTTCTCATAATGAAAGAGATTTTACCCAAGGACTTACTAAACTGTTTTGAATGTTTGTGATAGAATTGGACCACTTTTCCTGCCTGAAATAAACTTTTAGCGTACCTTTTAAAACCAACTTGTTAGGCCAGGTTTTCACATACAATGTTATTTTCTGGTATGCTCGGTAGAAAAGAACTGTTTGGTTTCTGACCATATTTTCTCAACAAATCCTGAGCTTCATGATCAGTGCCTGAACAAAGTGTCCACTGTTTATAAGGCTGTCATCTTAAACGTCATGGTATTGTGGAAGTCCATGTTTTCTGATTTATCAACAATTTCTCTGCAAGTTGAAAATTTATTTAATCTGAAAAACAAATGAGTTAAGAAATGATTATGTTCTTTCATACAGTCTGACTTCCGAGTATTAAAAAAGTGAAGTTTTACCTCAAATCCTTTCCCTGTATCTGAAATAATAAAGTTTGGTTATGGCTGAACAAGAGTTTCCTTACACTTTAGGTTTTTTCTCCCTTACTTTAATGTTCCCTAATGTTTAGGAATTACTGTAGTGTAAAATAGCTTAGCTGTAGCATGAGAGGAAAAAGATGGCAACTCTGATCGAACCATAAATCAGCTGCTTTTGAGATGATTTAAAGTTGTTAAGCACTGCTGATGTGGAACTGAGCAATGCTTCATAGAACCTATAGCCTTCACCTAGTATCACTGTAATGAACATATTGATAAAGCATTATAGCATTAAATAAATTAATTTCAGCACTTGTAATCTCCTGTATTTTAGAGAGAGGGACATTTTATACGGCTATTAAGATTTCTCTCAATAAGAGAGATAATTATCTGATTAGGCCAAGGTCACTTTCTGTGTAGGCAAGGAAAGTTCTTAAAGCAAAGTCATTTAAACTTTGAAATAGGAATGTTTCTCTTATTCCATATTACTTAGGACACTGCTACCAGCAAAAGAAGATGATGTAAAACAGTTAAATGTCAGCTCCTTAAATAGAACCCGCTGGCTCACATACAAGTGAATGCAAAACCAGCAGTTATCTGTCTTTTTATTAGTACTGGGGAAGAAAAGCACATGAAGCTATGATTGCTGATTTGGGGAATGTGTTCATATAGCAGAATTCTTCAAAATTTCAAATGCCACCTTGTCTTCTACTCACCTACAAATGTAACTCATGGTTTTGTTGGTTTCATCCTCTCCTGACTCTTCCATGTAGAAACTGAGAAGATGAATCCTTTGGGTGGTTAGCTGCAGTCTGGTTGGAAAGTTTAACCTTTTGGAATAACTTAACATCCCTTCATCATAACAGGAGTTTAAGAACTTTTGTAGTGACAAATGTGGGGCCTAGGAAACTGTCGTGGTTTAAGCCGTAAATCACGCAGTTTGCT